>JAWWEQ010039856.1:0-18723 GCA_035583055.1 Torymus tubicola | reverse complement strand
ATGTCCACAGTTTTAAAATTTGGATTATTTTTTGGTAAACAGTTGTAGATTTTAAATGCTCTTATATAATTGTTTTTATCAATATTAAAGGATATTTTAGTTAAAAAACGAAGCATAATTTCGAAATATCTTACATAAACTTTTTTTCTCGTAATTTTTTGTATAATTTAAATATATTTTTTCAGACCTGTGTACGACTTTTTAAAAAAAAATGATGACGAATGAATCTTTTTAGATTTAAAAACGATGCGTAATCATTACAGGATTCATTCGGACACTTTAGGACAATAAAAATGTGTCTTCATGAATTTTTCGGTAGAGAAAGTGCGGACCGAACTTTTAAATTATATAATTTGTATGTTTTATTTGCACATACGTAAGTAGAAAAACCTATTCTTGTATCCATCGCGAAAAATGCTTCCCTGAGGAGTTATAAATGAAAAACGGTCAAAAATGCAAAAAAATCATCAAAATTTATTTTTTGACCACTTATACCTGGAAAACTTTGGGTCAAAAAATCTAAAACAATTTAAGAATATTCAGAATGAGTAGCAAAACGTTTCCTGAGAATTACAAGCAAATCTATTTTTTGACCTCTCGATTTGACAGAGACGTGGCCATATATACATATGGAAAGTCCATGTCATGTATGGAAAGTCCATGTCAACTGTAACAAGACAAAATTTTAAAATTATTGAAAATCATTTTTTCTAGTTCCAAATTAGCCCGAAAATGCAAATATAAAATTTTAGAGCAAAATATTAAGTTGGTTAAAAGTTCGAATCAATTGAAAATTTGAATATTTTTAATTTTTTCACAAATCTGCAATTTTCATGATTTTTTTAACCATAAAATTTGAAACTTTTTATATAATACACTATATGGGAAGAAGTTTATAAATAGCAAGAAGAATTAGTAACATTTTTTTTTTATTAATACATTTCTTTTTTGTATTAATATTTTTAAATACAATATTCAAACTGGAAAAAAGACGAATACGAGAGTATTGATTTTACTCGAAAAAGGGTAAAAGATTACTTAAAATATTATCTTCCAAATGACATCAAAATGATATAAGGTTATTCAAAAAAGTTATTTGCAATTAAAGCTGTAAAAATAGTGAAAAACCCTGTTTTTGACATGACTAGCGGAGAGAAATTTACTTAATACTACTTTTCATGTAATTGATTCCACAAAATTATATTTGCACTGCATCTTTGATAAAGTATACACCACAGCTATAAAATATAATCATAAAAAATATTTAATACATTAATAATATCAAACTATTACAGGTAGCATGTATAACACATTGCAAGAACTTGTTTGTCTACAAGTTTTCTGTCTATACTACTTATAAATGTATAATTATTTTTTTGGCACTATCTAAAGTATCAATTTAACTACTAAAAAGTATAAATAGCATAACATTATGAATAAGTAGAATAGGTAAGATCATGATGTTATAATAATAAAGAATAAACCTATTATAGTGAGAGGTGACGCATTTAATTTGGCACTTAAAAGGTCGAAAGAAGTCTAAATTACGCTCAAAATGAAGGGAAAAAGTTCGAGTGTACTTGAGATTTTGCTTGAAATTAGTATACAGGGGTTTTCGAGGTAGTAGATCAAGATTTTTCTATTAGAATATTGTAATTCAAAATAGTGGATAAAATATGGTAATGAAAAGTAAGAAAGAAGCTTAATTTTTGTGTCCAAAGTTAGTATACGGGGTTTTCGAAGTTACTGATTATGATTTTGTTATCAGCTTTTCAAAATTAAAAATGGACGATTCAATATGGGTGTTCAAAATTCGGAAAGAGTTTAGGTTTTCCTGGAAATTAAGGTGCAGCGGTTTAAGATATTGATCGCGATCTAAAATTTTATAGTGACAGTTAGTAGATTAATAATATATCAGTTTCTAAAAATGGGGGGCTGATGAGCGGAGAGAGTAGAATAGTACCCCCTAGTGTAATAAAAATTATAATTGTGAATTTTTTTTATTGTGTCTTTTCCACGCCACCCAAGAGGTAGATAGTGGTAATATATATTTATTATATCTTTTTGGTGAAATTCTTTGTATAAATCTCATAATTTATATTATTTTAAATGTAATTACTTATTTATTTTTATTCGTGAAAGAAATGATTATTCACCTATGAAATAATATGATTTTCTGCTCAACCGAAGCAAAAGTAACAACTCTGCGTTCATAGCCGTTGTAATTCCCGGTGGTAGTGCTTATTTGAAAATTTATGTTTAGTTGCTGATTTCAGAGTAGAAAATACGAGGAGCAGCGGAGAGGAAGGATTGAGCGACATCGAGAGGGAGTTGAGCAGGAAGGTAAAGAGGCACTGAGATGTATGCATTTTGTTATAACCATATAATATAAGAAGTAAATACCATATGTACTTCCTCTTACAAACTGCGACGCATACGCTTGAAAAAGGGAGTTGGAAGATACGGAGGAATTACTCTACTTTACACGTGGTATACGAAAATACTATTTAGTTAATACCAGTATTTTGCGAGGGGCCGAGGGGGTGGTAAAGGAGTTGGGTTCCCCAAAGGGGAGCTATGGGCGCGCGAGGTGGGAGCGAGAGGGTACGAGGGTGGAGAGGCTAAGTGTTTTCAAAACACGTATAAAAAATCACATTTTTCTGGTATTTTGAGGGGGGGCTTCGGTTTGGGCTGTGGAGACGGGTGTGGCGGCGAGGGGCAGCCTTTTTAAAAACTTTTATATAATATAGGGAGGGATATATATTGTGACGAGCCTAAAGTTTTAGTACTTTCCTTTACGATTGACTGTCACGAGATTTGAATCTCGCGCTCTCGCATCTATTGCGACTAGTAGCGCTCTGGGTGACTATAGAGCGAGGTAAACTTGGAAGACGCGCGAAACAGCCGCGCCAAAGTACCGGTACAATGGTGCTTCTGTATCTTAAGAAAGATACGCAAGTAACAGCGCGAGTATGACTATGTAGTACCTTCACTACTACGGCAGAGAGAGCAAGCGAGCGCGCAGTCGACGCACGTTATGCACAGTAGAGAGAGATAGATAGGCAAAATAATAAATACAATAATTTTTATAGTGAAAAGCAGATGCAAAATACAATCGAAATCGTATAAAACGCTAGTACATAAAAAAAATAAAATAGAAGAAAATATATAATCAATAAACAAAACGTAGCAAAATTACACTACGATAGTCATAAAATAGAAGAAAATAAAATAAAAACATCACATAGTCAAATATACAAATGATTTCAGAGGGAGGGGGGGCACCTTTATATTTTTCCCATTAAAATCATTTATTCATAAAATTTTAAACTTTAGGCTTTGGCATAATCTGCAGGTTCACAGAGTTGATAGATTTCAATCCATTTGGGCATAATTTGAGTAAATAATTTTGATACGTAGAACTCTTCAGCCCTAAACTACATAATATACCAACCATTTAAGCCCACCTGGATTAAAATCCATCAACTCTGTGAATCTGCAGGTTACGCCAAAGCCTAAATTTCCACATTATGTAGAAAATAGCTTTAAAGATGTAGTGACAAACTGCTTCTTTCTTTCCTCCGTACTCCCTTTTCTTCCCTAAAACATTAAAAAGTATTGTTTTTAGGTTAATTGTAAATGATGTATTGATATTACAAGTAAAGATGTAGTTTACCATGTTCTGTATCAGCACATACGGTATCAAACTGTCAAACAGTACAGACAGTATTAACAAGTTAAACATTTTCAATACATCAATGTAACTTTTAAAAGACTGATTAAGCATGTACAAATTCCTGTAAAAAATAATTATTTTATATCAGTTAATAGAATAAAATAAGCTGCTGCGTTTAAAATATTCAAAAAATCACAAGAAACATACACATAAAAGGAAAATAGTAATTCAAAATTTATTCTAAAACAATGAAAGCAAATCATATAAAAAAGAATAAAAACTCTTTAATATATTGGCTCATAGGAATCAGAACATTAGTAGAACATTAGTATAGTGTAATTGCGCTTGGCTGCGCAATTACACTATTTGCCGAGTCATTTACAGATTTATCGCATTCTTGTTGGTTGGTCAGCGACGCTGGTTTATCCTGTGGGTTTGGTGACGACGACTTAGGCGGTGCCTGCAGTTTAGTAATCCATTTAACGCCGTCACTTAGTGAACGGTCAGGCACCTGCCACATACGAGCTCAGCGTGCCGCGCCTGCTGGCGTTGGTGGTCCATGCGCATCGGCATCCCACCTCGCATGCACAGAGATATTGCCTGGCATCGAGGCAGTCGCGCTGGAGTCGATTTTATGCGGTGTGCGCAGCTGGTATTGATGAGCCAAGCGGTTCGTGGTTGAGGGGCTCGGTTGACTTCGCGGGCTTAGTCATGCGACCATAGCGCTGCGGGGGTAGCGACGTGGCTTGGGTGCTCACCTTTGCTGCTTTCTGCTTCAACCGCAGCTGTTAGACTAATAAAACCAGCTGCTAGAACAATTCAGTTTGCGTCCCCGATGACTCGCCGAATAACACTAGGCGCCGGTTCATCAGCCTTCCAGGTTTGGATAGGTGATCGAAGAACTCCTAGCAGGCAATTTAGTTTTTAGCTAGAAAAGAAAGCGAATTATGCCCATGTTGATAAACATCGAGTCTGTAGAGAAGACTCGAAGCCAACTTGATAGCGTTGAGAGAGTTCATCAAAGTGGCTAGAGAGCAAAAAGCAGCCGCGAAGAGAAGTGAGACAACTTCCGCGAATAGAGGGCAGAGTGGAGAGCTCGTGAGGCTTGTGGGAGTCGCGAAACCTTAAAGAAAGCTCGCCGTCTCCGCGAGACAAAGGAAAAAGAGAAGGTCTGGGTATACGAGGAGCTAGAGAGAGCCAAGGCAGAGGAAAGGGCAGTGATGTACACGCGAAGGTCTGTTCCTGCGCGAATAAAGTCACCCGCAAAACAGAACCACCAAAGTCGATAGAGAAGCCGACAAAGGCGCGACTTCAAGGGAAAACTCTCGTGAGCCGAAACAAGAGAAAGCCGCCATGCTAAAAGCCGCAGCAGCACTCCGAGAGGTTCTCTCAACCGGGCGACGCTTACCAGACAAACCTTCTCGTTAACCCCTAGGCTCTTCATCTTTTGCGGGTACCCAAATTCTTGGAATCCGACAGCCTGCTCAGAGGCTGCGTATCACGACCTTCGATCGAAGTTGATGCATGAAGTGAAATTTAAAACAGAGTGTGAAGTCAATTTTGTGCACCGAAAATTTCATTTCATGCATCAGCTTTAAGCACACGATTCCAAAATAGTACATTATGCAACTAGTGCGTAAAGCGAGTTATATTTGTACGACGAAATACCCGTGCGAAGATTACTGGCTTTCGCTCATGTTGCTTTTACTATTTTTTATAACTGAAGTGTATAAAACTCATAATTATAATTAAATATCTCTAAAAATAATAGATCCTGGACATGCGTGAAGATTGTCACCCGTGCAAAGCGAGGGTTGCAAGGATTGCACCAACGTAAATGGGAGAAAAGAGGAGGCTGAATTGGACCTGCATGGAGGAAGAGGCGGAAAATGCAGAGGAATTCCAATAATAATAGGAGGAGACTTTAATGTAAGAACGGCGGAGGAAGGATTCCCACAGAAACTGGATTGCATGTAGTAAATGGAGGAGAGAAGGACAGAGGAAGCGGAGAATTCACATACATAGGAGGAGGCGGAAAGTCAGTCATAGACTACGTGATAACGAACGAAGAAGGACAGGAGCTAAAAAAGGAGATGGGGGTAGGACCAAGAGAAGAGTCAGACCACAAGAGAGCAAGGAGGAAGGAAGAAAAAAATGGTAAAGGACTGGTCGGAGGAGCGAGCAAGGAGGTTCAAAGAAGAAAGAATGGTGGGACACAGAATGCCACGAAAAAAAAACTGAAATTGAGGAAATTGAAGAAATGCAAGAGAGAACAGCTAAATATGGAAGAATATAGAAAGGAAAGAAAGAACTGTAGGAATGGTATCACAAGGAAGAAGGAGAGGTGGGAGGAGAAAGTAATAGAGGAAATGGAAAGAGACAAGATCGAAAAGAGCTTCTGAAAGGTGGTAAACAAAGGCAGGAAGGAGAGGGCTTAAATAAGCGTAAGGATACCGGATAAAGAATGGCTGGAATATTTCAAGAGACAATTGAAAGGAAAAGAAGTAGAGCGAAAAGAAGAGAGGGAAACAACAGCAGCGGAAAGGATAGCGAAAGGCGAGGACAGGCTGGACAAACAAATGGAGAAGGAGAACAAACTCGATGATACGCTGTTCGAATTCAGGAAGAAGAGAGGGACAATGGACGCGGTGTATCTATTGAAAAGGACAATAAGAGGCGAAATAGCAAAAGAAAGTGGAAAAGTGTGGGGACTATTAGCGGATATGAAAGCAGCATTTGACAGGATAAAAGAGCTAAGATGTGGGAGATGTTGGTAGAGCTGGAGATTGAGGAAGGTCTAAGGAAGAGAATTAATGATATTTATGAGGACAGGAAATGTGAAGTGGAGATAGAGGACAGGGTGATATGAGAGTTTACGACGGAGAAGGGAGTGAGGCAGGGCTGCCCACTGATCCCGACACTGTTCAACGTGGTTTTTCTTGACCTAGAGAAGGAGATGAGGAACGCACAGGAGGGGGGAGTAAGAGTACTCCGGAAGAAAAATTTCACAATCTCCTACGCGGACGATGTAAGGTTGTTAGCGTATAATGAGACATGAATGAGAGAGATAATAAAGAGATTCAGGAGATATATAGAGAAGAAAGGATTAGAGCTGAACGTAGAGAAATAAAAAATTATGGAATTTAGGAAGAAGAAAGGTAGGAACAAGGAAGTAGTCTTCAGATGGAAAGAAGAGAAGTTAGAGAAGGTTCGAGAAGCAATGTATCTAGGATATAAGTTGCACACGGACAATGAAGATGGGAAACACTTAAAGTACGTAACAGGAAAAGCAAATGCAGTTTTGGGAATGGTATGGAGCATAGGAGAGAGGAAGTTTAAAGATGACTGGGGAAAAAGGATGAAGATCTTTGACGTAATGGTGAGGAGTGGGGATAAAAAGAATGTAAGGAGGTGGAAAGGATTCAGGATAAGTACATGAAGTGGTTACTGAAAGCAGAGAGTACTAATCCAGGATATATTTTGCACGAAGAGACAAGAAGATACAAGATAGCGATGGCAATGGGAAAGAAGGTAATGAAACACGAAAGGTGATTGGCAGAAGCCGAGGAAGAATCACTGAAAAAAGAATGCTAGGAGACGCTGAAAAGGAAACGGACGAAAACAGACCATGAGAAGGTGAGGAATAAATTTTTTGAAAGCATAGACTGGTCAAGAAGTGACGTGGAAAGACGAGTAGAGGAAGGAGAAGAAATATCGTGGGAAATAATACAAAGAGGAAAAGACATAGGAAGGCAGGAAAATAGTGAGCCGATCAGAGAGTCAACGTATGCAAAGGAGCTGAAGCAGATAATAGCATTGACGGAAAGACCCCAGTACTTGTAAATAGGGGTGGAAGAGAAAAGATGAATTGGAGAGAACAGGAAGGTTCAGACTGGGGTGTGAAAATAGGAGCAGCAGGCACTGGATGAAGAACTAAAAGACAGAATATGCAGAATGTGTGGAGAAGAGAAAGAGTCGCTGGAACACATTATAGAGTTGCGTACACACCAAGCAAGAAGGAAAGAGATGGGAGGAAAGATTGAATGAAAGAGGAGAAAATTTAGCGGCCTTACACCAGATGATATGGAAAAGAGAAAGAAAGGAAAAAGCAGGAGAGAGAAATCAACGGCACAATAAGGAGCGGAGAGCGAAGAACGGTAGAAGACACCGAAGAAGAGGGCGTGAGAAGCGCAGAAGGAGACAGGGACAAATAGGTGAAACAGTCTTGAGGTAGTGAGAGAAGGACAAAGAGGAAGTAAGAAGGAGAGGTGCACAGGAAAGAAAGTGCAAAAGGTAGAGAACACGTGGTGAGTGTCACAGAGAAAGAACAGAAAAGGAAAAAGAGCCAGAAGTAAGAAGTCAAAGAAGTTGGAGAAAACAAAAATGCCGGAGCTAAGGATAGTAAGATAGATAGAGAGAAGAGCTGGAGAGGAAAGGAGATTGAAAGAGAAAGTTGCAAGAATGAAGAGGAAGATGGAAAGTGAGAAAGAAAGGTTAGTGCTAAAGAACGGAAGGAATTGGAAGAGAGAGAAGATAAAAAAGTGGCTAGGAAGGCACATTGGAGAAGCAGAATTTGAGATGAGAAAGCTGGAGAGGGAGCAGGCTATAATTCAGTGGATAGGTTTCAAAGAAAAGGTGAAGAGGGATTATATGAGGTCAAAGAGAGACAGAGGAGGCATCTATATAATAGATGAAATTCTTGGAGAAGAAGAAAGAAAGAGAAGATGGGAGGAGACAAAAGAGAGTAGGCACTGGAGGCTCAAGCCAGGCAATACAGAGGGAGAGGTGAAAAGAATGGAAATCAGGCAACGGGAGGACAGATATAGAGAGGGATAGAGAGAGAAGGCGAATGGAAATGCAGAGGGCATCAGGAGAGAGCTTAGAGTAGGTAGGAGAAGTTCAGGACGAGGAAGTGAAAGAAAGCGGTTAGAAAGAGATCGTACACACTGACACAAACACACAGAAAAACACACACGCATACTGTAGGATGGAGAGGTTATAATGTTTGATAGTTAATAAAGAGTAAGAGTAAAGAAAAAGATCACAACACAAACATGAAAACCAAAGCAAAGGCCAAAGCCGAAGATGAATGATATTTTTTATAATTTTATAATTAAATGTAATCTTAAGGATTAATAAAGCCAATTATATATTATATTATTATTATATTGTACTTTATGTATTAACTTTTGCTATTCAGTCATACCCCACCTTCGCATAAATAAATTTTGTTATCGATCAAATTTCTCTCTCTTTCCCACTCTTTCTCTCTCTCTCTCTCTCTCTTTACGAAATCTAAGACAGATGAATAATGCATGCTGCACGTCCTCATTAACTTTAGAATATTCAAAGCATTCCACGCTCCGGTATACTTCAATTTTCTTCAAGTAGCTGAGAAAACAGTCATGCTCAGTGAGCATCTGGGTAAGATAAAAATTGATGAGTCCATATCTCCCTCCAGTCCACTCCTCGACACATGGGATAATGTGGTGGGTCCACCGACCTTGGTTTGCCATATTTTATCGGCGCTGTCACTCTTCACCGGTTTTTCATGATCATCAGTTTTCACGCTGTCCCTGGTAGTAGTCATCCTCTTCTGCAGCCATGCTTTCGCGTAACGTCTCAGCTCTCTTGGTCGCCATTAGGTCTAGGGGTAGTAATCCGGCGAATACTAAGAGAGCAATATCTGACACGGTCAGGTAAGCACACGCTAGTTTTAGCGCGATTGTCCTGCAGGACCTTCGGCAAGGGGCACCGTAGCTCGGATTATGCATCAAAATTGGGACTCCGTACTGGATCGCGGAATATACCACTTAGGAAAAGAGGAATCGTTGAGGTTACTTTGGTCCCCCTGCATTTAGTCCGACATTTTTTAAGTGCTCCGAGATATTGCAGCTCTTGCAATGCATTTTACCACAACGACGATGGCAACATCGTCCAAATAGGCTACCATCAACGCCCCCTCTGGAAGTGTTTGCCTTAGCCGACCGTCATACAGGACGTTCCAGATTAGAGATCCCACTATTTTCGCTCCCTACGAATTTCACATTCAAAATCCCCGTAAAGACTAGCACACCTTGAAAACCATTTTCAAGGTCATTTGAAGGTCAAAGTGTTTTTTTTTTAATGAGAGCCCCTATTTTAGCACCGGATTCAAGGTCAAATATTAGAAAAACTCGTGTTTTCATGAATATTGGAGGTCAGGGTGTTTTTTCCAATGGAAAAGCCTATTTTTGACACCGGTTTCGGAAACAGAAGGAAATTTTATGTCCAAATGGTATTTTAAAATTTTTTTTATGACCCTTAAAAGGTCATTTCAAGGTCAAATGTTAAAAAATCCTGTGGTTGCTATTTGATTGCGTTTTCTGATAGAATTATTGTCGTTAATGTACTTTTATGAGCCGTATTCAAACTCAATGTGCCAAAGACCTTAAAAAGGTTGTCCTTACTTTTAGCGTTACCCAGAAACCGTGACGTGGACGTAGTAATTTCTGTTTCCTTTGGGGTGCTAGTTTAACGTGAGTCCCCTTGCCTCTCACTGGGGTGCTTGTTTAACGTGAGTTCCTTGCCTCTCACTGTTTTAACCACGAAGTAAATGTTCGAAGTTGAGGTTACTTTTCGAAAATTCCAAAGTAACGATAATACATTTCAACTCTCCATAAAACATTTTCAATAAAAACTTGTATGTGCCTACAAGCAAATGGAGGTAAATTTGAACATTTGCTTCGTGATTAAAACAGTGGGAACAGCACCTCAACAGTGAGAGGCAAGGGGACTCAAGTTAAATAAGCACCCCAAAGGAAACAGAACTGACTACGTCTACGTCGCGGTTTCAGGGTAACGCTAAAAGTAAGGACAACCTTCTCAAGGTCTTTGCCACATTGAGGTTCAATATGGCTCATAAAAGTACATTAACGACAATTATTCTATCAGAAAACGCAATCAAATAGCAACCACAGGATTTTTTAACATTTGACCTTGAAATGACCTCCTAAGATAAAAAAAAAAATTTTGAAATATCGTTTCGGACCTAAAATTTCCCGCTCTTTCCGAATCCGGTGCTAAAAATAGGGGCTCCCATTTAAAAAAAACACTTTGACCTTCAAATGACCTTGAAATCCAAATTCAAGTTCTCCATTATTTGACCCCTTTGGTCATGAACAACTTTTATCTGAACTATTTTTTCGTTTTACCTCTTAGGAACGGAGCAATTCGAGTGTATAGATTAAAATGTCCCACCCTGCATATGTTATTTAGACACATTAAGACTTTTTTTACGCAATTATTCTTATATACCCTTTGATTTTCATAAATTTTATTAAATTAGGGCGCGAAATATGCTAGTCTTTGCGTGAAGAGCGCGAAATGTGCTAGTATCCTAAGGAACAACGGTATTAGAATTCGTGCCATTGTTAGTGATATACAGAAGGGTTCGGTCCGCTAGGTCATTTGAGATAACTTTTCTAAGGTACAAGGTGTCAAATTTTAATCGTCCACCCCCAGAAATTGGGAGAAGATGTACTCGGAGAAAAAAATGATAAATATAAAAGTTTTAGGCTTCAAAGGGAGCCACTTAATGGTACGAACGATTTTGACCTTGAACGCAATTTTCAAGATTATTTCAAGGTCAAAGTGTTTTTTTTTAATGGGAACTACTACTTTTGACCCCATAAATGGAAAGAGCAGAAAATTTTACGTTCAGATAAGTACTCTCACAAATTGTCTGCTCTTTTCATTTATGGGGTAAAAATAGCAGTTCCCATTAAAAAAAAAACACTTTGACCATCAAATAATCTTGAAAATCACGTTCAAGGTCAAAGTCGTTGGTACCATTAAGTGGTCCCCTTTGAACCTTAAACTTTTGTATTTATCATTTTTTTCTCCGAGTACATCTTCTGCCAATTTCTGGGGGTGGGCGATTAATATGGGACACCTTGTATAGTGGCACCCTTAGGTTTTCCAAGGCCAACATGATTTCATTCTATCTGACTGTATTAGACTCTTACATCTAGACGTATGGTGTCACACCTGTGATTTATATGCTGGCTACCACTAACGGCGCTGTTTGCTAGTGACACAACCTTGTCGACGGCATCGATTGTTGAGCTACCTTTCCTAAAGTCAAATTAACTATCGGATAAGTTTTCAGTCTGCTGTATATTTGCTTCCAGTCTCGTAGATATGATTCATTCAAATAGTTTCCCGAAAATATTCAGCATACAGAGTAGTCGATAATATGAGGATGGCCCATCCGGAGGTTTGTTTCCCTTCGGAAGTACTACGAACTTCTGTACTTTCCACTGTGCTGGAAAAAATCGTTTACTTAAGCATGAGTTGAAAGTGTCCTTGCAAGCATTTGGAACATTCATGGCTGCAGTCTTTATAGCTACTCATACTTTGTGCGGTACGCAGCTGTCAGCTCGGCTGTATCATTGTTTTCTATTAGCTCGGGGTAATATTAGTCTACTCTGTCGAAGAAGGTTGGATAAGTTGAAATATTGATGCACCTGGGTTTGATTTTATTTATGACTTTTTTATAAGATTTTCTCCACGGGGGTCACGATTCACTTCTTCGTAAAAATCCTGCCAATAATTTCTTTTCACTGTCTTGATGGCGACCTTGAGTTTTTTTCTTTTTTGCTTGTACCTGGCGGTAAGTTCTTGATACCGCGTATGTACTCTTTAAGTTTATCAAAGCGTTAGGGTCTAATATTCTAGCATTCTTCATATTTTAGAATCTAAAAATATATCTCAAAGTTTGAGCAAAATCAGTGATCCGGAGCCCGTGACCTCTCCTAGTTATTGTGCAGGCGTCAGAAACCCTCCAGAAGTTACTACCTTTAAAAAGGCCACTGCTTACAAATGTAAGGTCTATCGTCGAAGTGGCTTCACTCCTGATGAAGGTTGGTTTCTTCCCCGTCGTTGAGTAGTATGAGATTGAGCAAAGAGAACGCTTCTACGAGTGTTTGTCCTCTCTTCTTCGTCCCCTCGTTGCCTCATTCTACTGCCCAGGCGTTGAAGTCTCCCGCAATGGCAATTGGACTTCGGTTTCTGGCATCTCCGACTATTCAATCAATAAGCCAATTCAACCATCTCGAAGTCTTCCTGAGGCATGTGCAGTGGCATGTAGCAGCTATAAAAATATAAGCCGTCGATTCTCACTCTCACGAAGCCCTTCTCAGGTGTAACGTTGTACTTGTTCAAACACCTCAAGGAGTTGTATCTTTGCTTTGCAATCCTCAACAAGTACTTTTCGCTACTACTCCTTGCCTAGGTAGTCCTTGTATAGATCATAGCACGGTTGACCGGTACAGCTTTCGGTTTGTGGCCCTCTGCGCTACATTTAATGCAGCAACTGAATCTGTCTACTTCTGAGGTACATTTTTTCGTGATATGGCCATACTGCCAACACTTGAAACACTCGGTAGGCTGCATGACTCCATGCATTTGGCAGCTCGACCGATTGACACAAATCGTGGGCTTCTTAAGAAGCTTCATCAATATTTTGCCCCTTTCCAAGTGATTTCAGCACCTTATCGCAGATTTCTTCTTTTGTGGCGGTTCCATCCAAGCCAGTTATCTCTAATATTATCAGCTGAACCTGAGCATTGATAGTAACATCTTCACCAAGCACAACTCTGATTCCCTCTCTAAACGTTGTAGTTTTTTCTGGTTTTCCTTATTGAGTATATAGAGGAGATCTCCTGCCAGTGTCTTACGCACTCTTGCCATTCCAAGGCCCACTTTTTGCAGAGTTGGATCTTTCTTGACTTCGTTAATGATATCTCCGTAGCCCTTCCCCTCTGATGGCTTTATAGTGACTAGACCATCTCCTTTTTCTTTCTTCTCGTTCTCTCTCTTCTTCTCCCTTTTCCTAGTCTCCACTTGTTGCCATGAAGGTTCTCGTGTTTCCTGATCTGCCTTTGGCGGGTCCGTCTCCATCTCCAAGCCGCACATCGTTCTTCGCTCCGACTTCTCCTTTTTAGTCTTAATCTTCCTCTTCTTTCGATCTTCAGCCTGAAGAGGAGAGACATCCTTTTGTTCGCTGGATGTATCGCTAGTGAGGTTTGCTGCTCAGTATTCTTCACGGGTTCAGTGGTCATTTCGACGAAACCACTGTCTAGCCTGTTCAGGCGACTATATGTTATTTTGAGGACGTCCGCCATCTCTTTAATGTCTTTTTGGATATTGCTCTTTGGCGTTACATAGACAATTAAGGCGTTAATCTGTCTTTCACAGGAACTGAACTCCTTATTCAAGCTTATTACGTAACCTTCAGTTGATGCTTTAAACACTGTGGAGATCAAGTTCTCCACCAGAGAATGTTTTCATCTTCTGTTGCATCAGTCTTACTGTCAGTATAGTGTATGTGGCTCCCCAGAAAGCTGTGGAGCCTGGACAGACCACCGGAGTTTTGACCTGATCGGAAACGATGGTGGGATTAACCACGCTTCTGAGGGCACCGACTTTAGGTAATACATCTGTCTCATTCACTACGTGCATGTTTGGTTTATTGTTCGGCGTAGCTTCCCCTAGCTAGTTTTGGTCCACCTCCGGTATTTTATTTCCCCGGTGCTCTTCATTCCTGACAAGCTGTCCTCTATCCACCATCTGGGGACACGCCTGATGCAAGACTCACAACTCGGCACGTGTGCTTGTGTGGGTGTGTGCGTGTGTGTGTGCGTGTATGTATGTGTGTGCGTGCGTGTGGGTATGTATGTTTGTGTGTGGAGAACAACGACTCTCTTAAATTTTGCCATATTATTGGCAAGCGCACAATGACCAATACCGTGTACGCGTAGCGTACAATGTACCACGAGCACATGGTGAATAATATCATAGATGTGACATTAGTTTGTCGAATAGCTAATGCCGTACCATTAGGTAGTGACTTCGTACATTTCAACCACCTTCTTTAACCATTGATTTATTAAATTAATACCTTTTATTAAAAAAAAACTTATTTTTATTTATTAAAAAAAACTAACCCTTTATTTATTATTTTGCGGATGAACAATTCATCCTTCTCCACAGTTCTTGCAGTCGTTGCACTAGGAGAAGGATTCGGTGCAGGGTTCGTGTCCCCGGTAAGAAGTAGAAGCTTAAGTCAACGACATCCCTGTTGCCTAGTAGGTAATCGCCACGGCCATATACTCGTTGAGCCAAGCCTCGCAGCACCGGGAGAGATAAAAATTTATTGCTACACACTATGTTGTGCAATATATACAAAAAAAGAGTAAAAATCAAACAAAGAAGTACATAGGTTTCATAATAAGTCAATAGATTCAATAATACGCGTACAGAACATTGGTACATTATTCTCGCTATTTTTATACATCATCATCAAAAAAGAGTTAAAACTACGATGTTTAAAGTGAGGAATGGAGGTGATATTGCGACTTGAGATGGTAATGCGTTCCAAATATAAGCGGAAGAAACATGAAATGATTTTCTCAACATCTCTGTGCTGAAGGAAGAGATAACCAAGGGTGCCCTTTCACCTCTCGTGGGGCGAATTCATACATGGAAATCAAAAAAGGCAAGTAGATACGATGGAGTGGTAGTATTAAAGATTCTACGTAGTAAGTTAGCAGCAAAGTATTTCCTTCTTCCTTTTGTTGTTAACCAGCCTAATTCTCTTCTATAAGAGGTGATGTGCTCCGACTTCTTAAGGCCAAAAATATAACGAATCCCATAATTGACTAGCCGTTGGAGTTTCTCGTTAAGTACCGATGAGAGGTTACAGTAAACTAAGCAACAGTAATCTATTATCGGAAATAGAAGTGTCTACATGAGGTGCTTACGCAGTTGGAAATTTGTACTTTTTCTTAAGTGATAGAGACTTAATACTAGCGTATTAGCATAACACCAATGTTAACATAGCTTCTGGCAACGGAGGGGAGCTGGTTAATCTAATAAGGAGAACTGATAACTATTGCTTTAGTCTTATTGACATTAAGCTTCAGTTGGTTTTGTGTGGCCCAGGTCTTGATGCGGTCTGCGTTTCTGCTCATCTTGGTCGATAACGAGTGAAGATCTTCCACCGAAAAGCTTACATATATCTGTAGATCATCTGCATACATGATATGGACGACATCATGGTCAAGGAAAAAAGAGAGATTATTGATATACAGTGAAAAGAGTAGTGGTCCTAGTACGGATTCATGCGGTACTCCGGTGTTGAGTTCCAAGAATGATGAACGATTACCTTCGTTGTCAATGACTGCTTGCTCACGTTCAGTTCGATATGACACAATCCAGCGAATCACTGATTTGGAAAACCCAAAGTTTTTAGTTTATACAGGAGCTTGACATGGCATACTGAGTCGAATCCCTTACTGAATTCAAAGAGCAACAGTCAGGTGACTAGTTTTTTATTAATCCTGTGACGAGTCCGTTTAAAAGTATTTCGATATAGCCACCTGTGATCGTACGGAATAAATATATACACAGAGTGCGCTAATACCGAGAACACGTCATCAAACGAGCCTTCGTGCGAGAGAACAGAGAAAGCTCGCTCTCTTTCCATCCAGGGACATCGCCGAATCAACACCTTTCCAAGAATATTAGAATTCAAAAAGCCATGTAGAAGATGCAAGTCACGAAATAAGAAAGCCATCTGAACAACCAACAATTAAGAAAAAAGGAACCAGAGGCATACAGTGATTCTGGATGGGAGAGCCCGCATATATATAGCTGATCAGTTGAAAAGATAAGTGCCATTTCAAAACTCCATTATGTCCTTTGTAATCCTAAGCTTGATGCTTAGAGAATTATTGTATAATAGTGATTGATATAATTATTTGCTAAGTTTATAATCATATTGGATCCTATAAGGACATAAAGTATAGTTTAGAGGTGTGTATAAAAGTATGAATGATATACGAATGATAGGCGATAGTTAGTCAGATAGGTATGCGATATTACTTTAAGATAATCATGTATATAGGATATAAGTATTTTATCCATTAAATGTGAAATTTATATTGCTTTTGTTTATTTTAATTTTTATTAACCACGTATGTTTATTATTTTATGAAACTAAATTATATTAGTTTACAATCCCAAGCCTGATATCATCAGTGAGCTTAAGTAGACACGTCTGGGTGCTGTGTCCAAAACGAAAACCGGTCTGGAAAGGGTTGGATCAAGCAAGAGCCTAGATTTGATATACTTGGATATTTGTTGGTGTACCAGCCATTCAAGAGCTTTAGATAAAAAACAAAGCAAAGTTATCGGCCGATAATCACTTAGGTTAGCAAGAGAACTTATTGTATTGAAGGTAATGACCAGTGAATTTTTCCAGATTCGAAAGAAATATGCATCACGCAGCGAATTATTAAATATCCTACAAAAAATCAGAGCAATAAAACGGAGTGCTGATTGAATTACGCATTGAGGAATACCATCACAACCCCTGGTCTGTGTGCTGAAATGATTCACTGCTGCATAAATATCTGAGATCTGGGCCTCTTGAAAGGTCACATGCTCAGTATAATTGGTAGACGTTAAGGTATTCAAGAAATCAGAGATAAGTGAAATATCTGAAGCAAACGAGACAGTTCAAAAATGAGAATTAAGCTCTTCGACAGAGAACTTTGACGTTGATGGTTCACTAGAATTCAAGATACCCAAGTACCTAAGTTCACGCCAGATACCTTGGGACTCAGTCAGTGATGACTCGCTCGTGATAAAAATTAAGTTTAGCATCCTCGGTTAGCTAGGTGCGATAGCTCATCTAGAGATGACAATCTTTCTTTCATAATGTCCATTCTAGTGGACACCTCTTCTAGTCTTGTGCTAACTTCATTAATGCGTGTATCCATGGAAGTACTTAACTTGTTGAGACTGGCATCTAATGTATCCAATTTGCTGAGTTTATCAAGAATCAATTGCAGTGTGTCATTTGTCCGTGTCGGCGTGCTCAAGCGGCGGTAGATAGCAGTAGCGTTGCAGGCGTCGATGCAGGGCTACCAGCTTGGTCATCAAGGCTATTTTCTGTCATTGGGTCCTTCGAGTCCACCCTCTGCTTCGAGGCGTTTTCTGAAGTAATACAGCTGCAGCACGCACTAATGACTTTATTCGCTTTATTTCGTACTTGTTTAAATTGAGTACAAGATGGATGATAATTATTCTTGCAGTTATCGCACGTCTTATAGTTTGTGTTACGTGAGAGATTAGGTTAACCTCGACGTAGGACATCTGGCATTCCTTTGCTCAAAGCCCTTCAGTCCTTTCTCCTTTTTTCCTTCCTCCGTCGTGATGTCAAGAGAGACTTCGGTTGGGAAAAGGGTTTAACGATGTTAGTAAGGTTAATAGGGAATAAGATAATAGGGACCTATATCTCGACGGGTCGTACACTCCGATCTTCAATAGGTTTGGCGATGCATACTACAATGCATCCCCCAACTATTTACTGCTCGGAGGAAACCCGGGCTATAGTTAATTAAGATCAATTTATAGTTATATTAGAAATATTTGTTAGTAAATAACTTAAATAATATCCAGGAGCGCAGATGCGCTCCGAAGGCAAGTATGGAACAGCCTCAGAACGACCGCGCTACATACACTTTGAAATGGTCTCCGAAAATTTCAATTACCTACTACAATTTTCAACGCTTATCTGTGAACTACAAAATAATAATAAAATGCTTTATATAGTTATACTATGTTGCCCACAAAATTTCGTGTCAAAAGAAGTTCTCATATTAGAGATATTAAAAGTGTAAATTTTTATGCCTGGTTTCATATTCTAAAATTTTTCCATGTTTCTCCATTCGATTCTTCCGACTTCCGTTTCTTCCGACCTCCGGTATATGTGGGCCCACACCGATAGGTGGCGGCACTTATCGGCAAGAGAGAAAGAGAGATAGAGCAGCGCGCGTTTTAATATATTTGTCTCTATAGGTGTTGAAACACATCAAGTGCATAGTCTAGGTGTTCGCGGCAGCCGATGACGGAGTCTAAGTAGTGCGCTCCGTAGTTTTTTGCCTCTAGGTGTTGAAACACATCAAGTACGTAGTCTAGGTGTTCGAGGTAGCCGATGA
>JAWWEQ010039845.1:0-18723 GCA_035583055.1 Torymus tubicola | reverse complement strand
AACGAAAATGATCGAAAAATAAACGAGAACAAGACTATTAGATAAGTCCAAGTTCCCGGCATAACGACATAACTTCATATCTTTTTTGAGTCAATTAAGAAAGGAGGAAATGCATAACCTAGTCATATCACTGTGTAAATGTTTGTTTTAAATGTGTTAATTGATTAGTACAGTATCACGCCCAATCTCGTTTATTCCGATCTTATAAATAAGTTTGAAAATTGAAACCCATTTTTCTCAGAAACTCCAAAAGTGGATTTATGTCGTTACGCCTTCGAGCCGCAGATATAATGATTAGAATAGTATATTAAAATACATCTACTGATGTATATATATAATTGAAATATTCCTAAATTAATAGATATATGTAGTGAAACACACATTGTATACGATATATAATCGTAACAGCCCATAAAAAAGTTGTTAATATGATCCGATAATCTAATTACCTTGTTATGTTTTTTTACAACCGTTGCATCAGAATATAGTCTTTTATCTTAAATGTTTATATAAATTGACGTAAAATTGATTAGTATAGGGATAAAGCATGCGACACGGTATTTCTCCGTGAAATACAAAACCCGCGGATCACCTGAAAATTACCGCACACGCAACTGTCCTTCATGAATCACACTTCTTACACTGTTTTCTCGACGAATTTATATAAAGGACACAATACTTCCGCACACGCAAATCCTGCTTGCGACTCTCGTACTCTCTCACTCATACACACTCTCTCCACTTTCGCAAGGACGCGTGCCTTCCCGCTGGAAGGCCTGATCGTCACCAACCGCTCTCGTCTTCTTCCACGACGATGATGTACGCGCGTATGTCTTCGGCACTCCCGGTATGAATGATCCACGGCTGCTTTTCGCTCTCACTCTCTCGATGCTGTTAGGGATTATCCAGCCTCGAAGTAGACGTCTGCGTGCTGTCTTGCCCTACAATTTTTCGCGCGAAACTCTCGTAAAGCTCTGCTTGTCACGGCGGACAAGGCAATAATGCCGGTCGGCCGGCGCGCTCTCTCGTCCTCGCGATGCGCGGGCTCCGACTTGTCGCTCGCATGCAAGTGCGGTTTAATTAAAAAAAAACGGATTTTACAAAAGGAGTGGTAACTTGACGATTTTTGAGAAATCACCTAACTTTGACTGACTATTTCTTCGGTTCTAACCGTCCAATCGAAACGATTAAAAAAATGAAATAAAGGTCTTTCTGAGACGAACAATTTAAGATGTACACGAAAAAAGTCCGTGAAAAATTCATGAAATGACAAGCAATCAAAGATAACCTTAAAAATGTAAAAATTTGCATATATTGATAGTTATATATAGGTATAACACTGACTTGTCATTGAGTCTTGGTAATTTTTTCATAAACTTAATCATAAAGCAAACAATTTAAGCCCTGTTTCAATAAAATTGATCGAAACGGGAACTCTGTGGAATTTTTTGAAAATAGCCATATTTTGACCGTTTTTGAAACTTTAAAAAATTCTAGAATGGTTCACAGATGACTTAGAGCGCTGAAATTCTGGCAGAGGCTTTTTTATGATGTTCTTTCATAAAAGAAGTTGGCGACCAAATCGGAAATATGAGTGCGCAGTCTTTAGGCGAAGTTCGCTGGCCTTACTCATGTAGATATTCGTTACATACAATACGGAATAATTCTTGAGGTGCGCAAATAAATTACACTAAACACACTTCTAGGAGCACACACAAATCACTTTATTTTAATTACTTGATAACCAAAAATCAAAGAATCAAGGGGGTAATTTTACTACAGAAAACCCGGGCGCCAAATGTTTGCGTCACTTGCGCCGATTTCTATACGCCGGCTAGCACGTAGACTCCCGATAACGGCGCGCACACACACATACAATCGCGGAAAACCCGGGGAATTAAAGGAGGTGAGGTCAAACCTTAACCAGGAACCGTGCTGCTGCTGCTGTTGTTTGCTGAGGCTCTCTCCCGTCGCTCTATCTCTCTCTCTCTTTCTCGCAGACACACTTTCGTAGAGACGATGGTCGTACACGACGCGACGGTTGGCGATCGAATGCCGGGCGGGAACGATCACGTGTTTCTCCCGCTGTGCTTTCCTGATCGGACACCGTCTTTACCGCGACGCGCGAGAGCCTGTCCTCTTCAGGCTCGTGCCTGTGATCGGCGGACCGAGTCGGCGCTGCCGTGCCAATGCTTTGTTTATCCCTCCTTCTCTCTCTCTGTCTCTGTGTGAGAGGCTGCTGCTTGGCCGGCGTAGGGAGACGGCGACATCGTGCCTCTCCTTACCAGCTAACTTGCATACGCTGCAGCTCCAGCCATTCTGTCTTCGTCGGCTACAGCTAAGGCGCGGTAGGGGAAGAAAGGGCGTGAGGAGAAATACTATCGCCTACGACTAGGCATAGGAATACGGGCGCGCGTGTGTGCGCGTGCGGCGATGCATCGCGAGGCTCCGTGCGCCAATACCGCCATATTCGCGCGTAAATATAAGTATTTTACAGTGCCATGCAATTTGTCGTGTCACAATATAACGTTATATCCGTGCAATAATTTAAATTACAATTGTATTATTATATTTATTATAACAATGTATCTTATAAGGATATAATATATAAATATATACTAATTTTTTTTTTTTTTCATTTTCTATGTACGTGTATGTGTGTGTAGATATACGAATTGAAACCTTCGAAGAGATATCAACGCATAAATTGGTACTTTTGAAAAAATTGCGGCATTTTGGAGAGCCTCCTCAAATTTCCAAAGCAAGAATAGCCCCTTTTCCCAGAGTCAGTAACTCCAGGGTGTATTATTTCTTTAGCCACGTAGTATGAACTCTGAACGGTTGGTTAGTACCTCCTCAAAAGTACCAATTCACATACATATAGTATATATAAGTACGTCTATACATATGTGTTCTGTTCTAGGAAGCTTCAGAAACAATTTCCCGTTAGATTTTTCGGCGAAGCTAATTTTTGTAACTCGTAGGAGTTCAACCCCATTGTGCCGTGTCTGTGTGTTTAAGCGAAATGCTGTTATAACGTTATAAGAACTTCTTATTAGGCATATCTTTAATATTTATGTTAATGTTAGGTATCACTGCTTTTTAATTTTTGCATACTATATTAAATATAGTAAATTAAATATATTAAATATAGTAGCAAAAATAAAAAAGCAATGATACCTAACGTTAACATGAATATTAAAGATATGCCTAATATGTGTTCGCGCATTTTGCGCTTGATAGGTCGTTTCGATCAATCTTGTCAATATTTTCCGTGTGAGGCGTCGAGCTGATGCATCGGGCGATTTAGGCATGGAAAGTACCCGTTTTCAACCGGGAATCCCTTAATCATCGCGCGTAGGCCTCTATTTGGTCCCTTTCTGCGGGCGACCGACGCTCTCGGGCCTACTCGTACATGCGAGCCTCGAGCGACCACATCGAATCTGGGGAAGTACCAGCAATTACGGCCATAAAAAGCGCTCTTGGGCAAAGGTTAGTTTTTACCATTTTCACCGAGAGATCGATAGAACGTAGTGACGTTTAGTCAGTCAATTCTGGGTTTTCGAGAAATGAGCATCTTCTCTCGATATAGTGCACGTCTACCAACAGCGACTTTGCGGCCAACACATCGATTACTTGGTCTTTGTCGACTGAATCGTCGAGCCGACAAGGCACGTGGCCGTTGGTCGAGCTAGTTTAAGTTTCGTGCTAGTTGTAGTTCGTCGCGAATACCTGCGTATTAGTCGTGCGTGTTGATTGCAATCATAGGCGGAAAGTGTAAGTGTGTGTTCCTCGAGGTGTTAGGTAGGGCTTGTGGGGAACTTGCGTCCACGGGCGGGATCACCGGGGAACTTGCGTCTGCACGGTCGTGGACCACCCGCGCTCCCCATATTTGGCTTCCCCAAGAGGACTAGACGCGAAGTCCGGGCCCTGGGCGGCCGGGCTTCCCCAGTGGACTTTGCGCGAACGGCGCCCCGTGGCCTTGATAGGCAATCTTTACCGGATTTGGCTTCCCCAAGAAGACTCGGCGCGAGGTCCGGGCTTCCCCAGTGGACTTGGCGCGAACACCGCCTCGTGGCCTTGATAGGCCCGTGTATAAAATAAGAGAGCTCTTCTACTGAGACAAATGAGGTGAGAGAGCTCTCCTACTGCGACGAGTGATCGCTTGCGTTATTGCAACACGAACCGCGCGCGATATTCTCCTTTTCGGGATAACATCATTGTGTATATATTTCATTGAACTTAATAAAATACTATCAGCTTGCTACGCCTTTTCCCTCTAATCCCTAAGGGTTTTTATGCCGAAGCAAGTTGTCTTTTTTCTTTACCTCGAATTCTTGTCTTGTTATTTACAAAACCTAATCACTTACTCTCCTTTTCCTTATACTTTATTACTCCCCTTTTTTTAATTAGTCAGCGGACAGCTAGTTTTGTTCAGCCTAATAAGAAGTGCTTATAACGTTATAACAATATTTCGTTTAAACACACAGACACGGATATACTATCGCTGTTTATTTTACAGTAAAATGCTTTGTCCCTAAATAAATCAATGTTATGTCAATTTATGCAAACATTTAAGGTAGAAGACTATATAATGATGCAACGATTGAAAAGAAAACATAACAAGGTAATTAGATCGATAATCTAATGATCGATCATATTAACAACTTTTTATCGGTTTTTACGGTTAATATATCTTATAAAATGTGTATTTCACTCTATATACCTATTAATTTAGGAATATTTCAATTATACATAAGTATATATACATCAGTAGATATATTTTCATATACTATTCTAATCGTTATATATACTTAGATAACGTTATAACGTAGAATCGTTATATATACTTACATAACGATTATACGTCTGCACTTTCACAGCTTACACTGTTTTTTATTGAAAAAAAGAGGCATATAGTAGGCATAATGTTGAATAAAACGTCACATATTCTTAAATTCAATGCTTTCTTTTGGAAAATAATTTTCTTTCATTAAGATGAATTCGTCTTCGTAATATTTATTCACGTACACATAAATGTGAATAAAGTTTATTTCATCGCATCTAAAATCAAATACTGAAAGTATTTAGTCATTGTTGCCAACCTAAATCGGAGCAAAAAAAATTAGTTTGCGAGTTATCGACTTTTCCAACCGGCTGCCGAGATACCGTCTTTTCTAACCGGCCGCTGAGATACCTTCTTTTCTAGCCGGCCTCCGACATACCGTCTTTTCTAACCGGCCTTCGAGATACGATTTTTTTATTTGGGAGCATCGAACTATACATACGTACAGCTTTATAAATATAGTTATAAGAGATTATATGAGAAGATGTAATTATAGACATAATATAATTCAATTACCTAAAAAAAGTAAATGTAACAGTATAACTTATTTCCTTTCAAAATTAAAACTGACACATCTAAATAAAAGCGAAGTGGAGATAGTGAGCTTAAAAGGCTCCGACTTTATTCTAATAATTAGAACTGACTCTTGCGAGAGAAGAGGTATCGGAAAGTATGATATAAAAGGTAACTAATGCTGCTGGAAAAAATTTTTTTAGGTAAAATTCGGATTAAGGGAAATTGATACCACTTTTTTGCAGTTTGGTCCCACAGTCCGCCGCCGGTCCTTCGGCGAAGAATCGCAAGCAAGGAAGGTAAGAGGCCACCGAGGGGAGATCCAACGAGGAGTCCAACGCCTGCACATTGCCCGACTCCACAAGATAAGTTGTGTGGCAAAAAGCCAAAAAACATATAACCGCGTTTAAATTATTGATGTGCGTGAGCGCGAGAAATCCCACCAGCCGAGCACCGTATCTCTCGTCGTTGGGAGGCGCAAAATAATATTTAGGGCGTTAATTAGTCATGTAATGTTTGCAGAAAGATGAATGTCAGTTTGAATAAGTATTTTTATAATTATTTATTAGTCTTCTGAGCTTCTTACAATTCTGTAGTCTTTGGCTTATTTAATGTCATATATTTTAATATTGATGACTCTAAAAAACCTATATTGGCAGCTAGCCTCGCGGTATCCCACGATAGAATTGCGTATGAAGAGCAAAGATCGTAATTAATACGAAGATCTAAGAGAATTAGGAAAAGGACGTGTCCTTTTACGCCGAACGACAAAGTAGCGAAAATTAAAAACGCACCGAGAAACATAATACCACTAAACATAAGCCAAAATTTTGGTAATAATATGGTCGAAATTAGACAGCAGCAAGCAAGCTTACGAGACAAAGTAGAGAGTTGGAACAACTCAGATTGTAAGTCCAGGCCGCGCAAGCAGAAGTACAAAAAGAACCGCACAGCAAGCTGAATGTAAGCGTGCGAGAGCAGGACAAACACAAAATCCAGGACACGTAATTACGCAGGACAACCAGTATGAAAGAGAGTTAGGAGCGATAATCGGTAATGTACAAACTATGTATTTGTATATCACGGTGCCAAAATTTGCAGCCGAGATTTCACCAAACACCTTCGAATTTCTGGATGACGCGGAACGCTTATTTAAAATAAAAAATAAAAAAATGAAAGTAATAAGCTTAATATATTAAATAATAATATTATAGGGTAGAGCAAGAATTTGACTAGAATTACATGCAAACGGTTTTCAAAATTTTGATCAATTTCGAGTTTTTGTACGAATTTTTGTCGGTATCGACTCAGATAAAAATAAAAATGCAATGCGTGAACAAAAGGTTTATCGCCCAAAGAGACAATTTACAAACGTACTTTTACAAGCCGTTAAAAGAAGCATGCTTCTGAGACCGGAAATGAGTTTGTGTGAAAAGAATTACAAGATAGTACAATAATTGTCCCAAAGTGCAGAAGAGTTTTAGCAGCTATCGATTTTAATAATGCAAAAATAATCAGACCTTAACTAACTTAGACACGATGCACTTAGAAAAAATTCTGCGGGCAGAACGTAGCAAACAATATTACGAAGAAAATAAAGAAAATGATAACGGACAATATTTTACGGTGAGATAGATAAATTTACAAAATGAAAATAATAGACGAGGAAACGGCAGATACCGAGGAGATAGAGGTAACAACAATATACGTACGCAACCGTATAATAACGGGAGGGAGTATGTTAATACACAACACGCAGCGGATGATGTAAATAGAGGTCAATTATACAAATCTACTATACTAAAAGATCAATCTCTATACTAAAAGATCCATCTCTATACTAAAAGATCAATCTCTATACTAAAAGATCAATCTCTATACTAAAAGATCAATCCCTATACTAAAAGATCAATTCCTATACTAAAAGATCCGTGTCCGCGAATTTCGTCACGCCTTAATTTTGTGACGCTTTAAAGTGAGACAGATAGATGCGGACCGCGGTAGTGAGAGAGAGAAAGCGAGAGAGAGAGAGCGATAGTAGCTCGCGCATGTGGCAGTCAAGGAAAGCGGGGGTTTTCGGAAAAAATGGTAAGCAGTATGGGAGCGTATATAGTGTTGGCTGAGCCAGCCTATAGTGAAAACATTGGTAACGGCAGCACGCAGAAATCTTCGTCCGGTGCTTCTCTTGCGGCGTCAATTGGTAAGTTTTTGAATTTAAGCGAAGTAATATATTTAAGAATATATATTTCAAATAACGTATTTCAAATAACGTTTGTTAACAATGAATTACAACGTAATTAGAATTTCACTATTTAAAATTTATCATACAACATTGGAAATAAATAATTAATTTATTATTTATTAATAATAATTCGTTTAACTAGTTAATTATTTATTATTTATTTTTTTACTAAGTATCACATAATTTCGGAATTTTTAAAAAATAATGGACAGCCAGTGGGATAAATTAATCGATGTTTCTGAAAATCGTGTCGTAAGCAGAAGTTTCAGCCTTAACGATATGACATTTTAAGTTGGTTTTCGTTTACGCACGCGTTTTTCTTCGAATGACCGATGTAGAGGGTTTCTGACACGTTTTTCTCCCTTTTTGAGATTATTTCTCTTTACATCATCCAGTAGTAATCTACCAACATATGTATACCCCATCGTCCTTGAAATCTGCGTTCAAATTCTGTCAAGTCTTGGTGAAATCGTTTGACCTTGCTCTTCACTGAAGTCCCCGTTATTTTCTGGACATTGATCAACATGTGAATCAAGAAATTGAAGTCTTAAAGTTCATTAGGCAGCCCAATTTTTCGAAATTACGTACCATTATTTTCCAATATCTATGTAATTTATGTCTTTTTGTAGTACTCAAAAATTTTGTTGATAGCTCTTTAAAACTTGACCATGCTGCTTTCTCGACATCACTCATAGTTTTATCAAAGTTTTCATCTCTAAATAAAGTACGGATTTCAGCACCATAAAAAATTCCTTCTCTTAATTTAGCAACTGATTTCTTATTGAATACTTTGCACAAATATTCAAAGCATTGTCCGTCCTTGTCTAAGGCCTTGACAAATTGTTTTTCTAAAACAGGAACAAACTTTTCACATGTAAATCATCCTTATTTTACACTAAGAAATTGAACTCTGACAAAAAAACGTTACATAAGTTTTTGTCGTGTTTTTGCCCGTAGAATCGATATCCGCATTCAGTTTTGCAAAATTACGACAATTTGGGTTATTTGTTTAAATGATTTGTTATAAACAACTGTAATCGACAAAAGAAAAAACACGGGTATTTTTTTTCGGTTATGCAAAGGATGACACAGTTCGTTTTTCGATATCTCTGACAGGTTTTGCCTGGATTTTAATGGGTTAAAATGTCAAATTGTTAAGGCTGAAACTTCTGCTTACGACACGATTTTCAGAAACATCGATTAATTTATCCCAGTCGCTGTCTGCTAGCGCCCCCTGGGAGCATTATTTTATAAATTTGACATCAAATTCGTGATCAGCAACCTCGAAACCCCCCAAATGCTTTGCACACGCTCCGATCTGAGTGTGTAAATCTATTGCTTTGCACACTGAAAACAAGCATGAGAAGCAGTGTTTTGCTCACACTGTATTAAAAAATATTATTTTATAAAATCTCAATTATTACATATTTACATCGCTTACAAGTCGTTACAAGAATAAATATGAAATATTTGTAAGTGTCATGATTAGTGGTTCAGTGTATACTGTTACAATTTGTATATGTGAGTTCTTTAGTGTGAGTGTGGATTAGTTTTGAATTCCTCTTAAATTTGCTTCCTCACGATCGTGAGTGAAAATAATACTTCTACAGTCACAATTACATTTTATTGATTTAATTGTGATGTTATTGAGTGTGCACGATTAGATATTATTGATCTAATCGTGCTTGAGACTCTCCACCTGTAGCCGTGTAAGTTTTGGGGTTACCTGTGCGCGTACACTACCTTTATAATGCACCGGTGAGTTGCTCCAGAGGTGAACGATGCTAATGCAAAGTAGCCCATGAAAGAAGCCAGTTACTCCACAGTTGAGAAAGCTGTCAGTTGAGCGTGGTGATTCAAGCGAGAAAACCGGTGAGATGAGTGTGAGGATGCAGTCATTGAGAGAAGCCAGATGAAAAGCCACGTTGAGAAAACTAATTGAGAATGGCCAGTTCAGAAATCCAGTTGAGTTTGGCGTTATGAATCGATGATGAGTATGCCGATGAGTAGCCGCCGTAAGAGAAAACGCTTTATGAGAAGGCCGCGGTGTTGAGTATGCAAATGAGCAGCCGCCATGTATGAGGATGAACCGCAGTATGTGAGAAGGCCGCCTTGTTTATATACAGTTGTATACTGGAATATCTTCCATGAGAATAGCCAAATGTGCGCACAGTAAGCTTATCCATGTGTCCGGCCGTTACCCTGAGAGACTTGCGTGATAGAGCCGTATAAAAAGTACAAGCATCCGCGTGGCGAGCACGCTGTACTGACCTAGAGTGAGTGAGAGAGAGCACATCCGTCTTTTCCGTTTCAAACGTGGCACCGAGGCGTGAGTCAAATCAGTATCTCTCTCATGTACATGTGTAAAAGCGAGAGAAAGCACGATTTATGCAATACTCGGCTAATCAGTGTAGCGAGTCAGCTGTTCCGCATGGAGCAGCTGATGAGTGCTGCCGTCGCACGACTGCCTGCTGAGTTATTCTTCAATCACGCAACTGTGGGAAATTCAAAATATCGATTATTCCCCAACATGTAGTCTTAGAAATAACATTTTTTCATTGGTAATTTAAGAAATTGGTTTGTTAGAATGATATTTTGAAATAATGTTATGAATTAATTACGTATGTTAAACAATTATTATCAAAGATTATATATATTTGCATGATTTAATTATTATATGCATTATTTCATGTTAACCGGAAGGGCTAAAATTTTAAATTTACCCAAACCTGGTTCAATATGTTCAAAATAAGACAAAAAAAAATATAAACAAATTTCTAGTATGATATTTGCAAATGTTCAAGTTATTCTAACCTCGAAATTTTGAAATTTTGTGTTTTTTCAGGAAAAGGCAATTTTCGTGATTTTTTTACTAAAAAACTTGAATATCTTTTTATAGCATATTTTAGGGGAAAAAGGTAACAAATTTGGTGAAGAATCATTATGAATTTTTTGGAATGGATTGCCAAAACTTTTCTCATTTGGTGTTGACACATACCTTTGCAAGTTGATATCTCTCGTTTGCCCAGATTTAAAATTTTGAAAAAAATTGTCAATTTTATTTTTATTAGTACCTTTTGAACCTATTTGGTTTTAGTGTGGGATGCCCACCCTGAAACGTCTGACAGATGATTGAAGTTCTGGAAAAAGTCAGAAAAACATAAATAACTGTTATGTGCTAGGACAGGCTCAAGGTTTTGGAACACCAATTTTGTTGAAACTCCCATAGATGTTGTAGGTAATATCACTCCATGAACCTCTGTAGAGTTATAGACCCTAATGCCTCTCCAGAAAAAAGTTTCACATTATTTTCTTTGGTTTGCCTCTAATATAAAATAAATGCTATATATCACAGAAATGATATGGGTATATTTGGGTAATGAAATTTTGCATAACTAATTTTTACACTTGATTTTAAATATTCAACATTGTTATTGTGCATTTTATTTATATAAGTCTTGTTTGAGACACGGTAGCGAGTAGATGTGTTTGGTAGTACTTCTCGTGCCAAACATCGTTGCGAATAGCGTGCGTATGTGTGTGTGTGCGAAGCCTTGCTGTGTTGCACTTATAACTGTCGTCGCTGTTTTCTGTTTACGTTTTCAATATGCGTCGTTCAAATTTGTCGCAACCGAAAACGAAAAACAACAACTCTTTGAAATGTTCTTTTTCACGTTGCAATATTACATCGGCTCACTACACCTCGTGTAATATATGCAATGTGAAATACCACAAAAAGTGTGCTAAGGCCGCTAAAAGTACAATTACCCATATATCTGACACGGAAATTACCATCGTATGCTGCAATTGTTCGAAGAGTATGGCTGAGTTGAGTAAGTCCATCAACCAATCTAAGCGGCAACAACCAGCAACAAAGGCAATGCCGAAAAAGTCGGCGCGTAACATTCCTGATGACCGCAATAGTATCTTTCAATTTTCATCGATTAATTTATTCTCACACGAGTCAAATAACGCCTTAAAAAGAACTGGTTTCTCCAGTCCCAATATCTCGGCTTCTACAGCGTTTGCTCAGGACAACCTTAATGCCATTATTCAATCAGCTATAGAATCCACCTTACATCGGAGCCTTAATTCTTACATAGAGTCTATTAGACTTTCCATCTCAAAGGATATGGCTGTAGTCCGTGATAAATTGGTTGCGCTCGAAAGTAAACTCGACAGTCTTGAAAATGACGTCTCTGACTGTCGCACTCGTGTAGATACCTCCAACCCGCCTTCTGAACACGCTTTTACTTGATGTCCGGTTGATGTTCTGTACAATGAATTCAAGTACATCGATCGCAGAACAAAGAATCTGATCCTCACAGATGTAGTTGAGCAGTCTCATAGCTCCTTATCGGATCCTTCTCAACCATCTGATTTCGATCGCGTGAGGCACATAGTCGAGGAAGTCTTCTCTAAGGCTAATGAACCTGTTCCATCTGTGACCGAAGACAGAATCAAAAGTTTAGGAAAGCTGGCCGCGAACATAACGCGGTGCGTACTTGTGCAACTGTGCGCTTCCTACCATCGGATGTCAGAGCTAGTACAGATAAAACCCCAAAGCAGAGAAAATACCTACGCAATTTAAGCAGCAACGTCGCCAAGCACAATTCATGCCATCCGGACGATCAACTACGCGTAAGATATAAGCATGGAGTTCCATCTACTGTTGATGTTAACGGCCATGCTCGTGATTCGAAAAATTTTTGAAAACTAGCTCGCTAGGCATTAATGTCTATTATCAGAACGTTAGAAGTCTACGGTCAAAATTCAACGCCTTTAAACAAAATCTTGCATGTCTTGTGCACAAAATCTGTCATAATTGCCGTCAGGAATCATTTGAACAGCACCCGCATTTTAGTGCCGCATGGACCAGTGAAGCAGCTTTTCGTTAGATTGACTCTTTCATATTGTTTTTGGAGGAGCCTACTTGCCACCGTGTTGTTCTCAAGAAGTTTTTCAACAACACGTAGGAACTATCGAGAAAGTGGCGTCCGAAAATGCGGGGTGTCGTCTAGCTCTTCTCGGGGACTACAATCTCCCGGATGTTCTCTGGACTAATGATCCTCTTGACTTTCGAACTATTCGGTACGTCCCACCTACTACCATCGAAATTGCGACATATATGCGGGACTCTTTACCACATCTCGATCTAATCCAGCGGCACCCAGTTCTGAGAGCTTCCAAAAGCTACACGTTAGGTCTGTTCTTCACCAACCTGGATCGAATTACTGTTCTTCAACCACCAGATATTCTGTCTAAAGTCGATCCTCATCATCCTCTATCGGCTTTTCAAATTGATCACCATCATATACCTGAACTTCAATCGATGTCAACATACCGGGACTTCAAATATGCCGATTACGAAGCTATGAACGACGCCCTCGCTAGTGTTAACTGGAATGCCGTGCTGAAGTGTAACTACTCGGATATTAATAATTCTGTAACCGCCTTTTATGCCGTTATTGATGATATTATTATGCTTACGTTCCACTGAAACCCTCGAAACCATGTCAATATCCTCACTGGTTTAGTCGCGAACTTATAGCTAGCATTAAAAGTAAAATCCGTGCGCATAATCGCTTTAAAAATACCAGACGCGATAGCGACTTCATTGAGTTCAAACGCCTTAGAGCCGTTTGCTTACGTTTGCGAAAAGTCTGTTACTCGAACTATATTGATTCAGTCGAATCTTCTTGTAAGATAATTCAAATCTTTTTGGTATTTCGTAAACAAACAGCGTTATACCAAAGCGATACCGAACTCTGTGTACTTAGGCGATGAGTCAGCTTCTGGTAGTATGAACATCTCAAATCTTTTTGCTTCTCATTTCAGTAAATTATACAATAGCGTCACTCTCGACCTTCCGCCAGAACTCGATTCACCGACGATCCCAGAATTTTCCATTCCCGAGTCTGATGTTGAACTTGTTCTAAAGTCCATGAAAACTACGTGCGGGCCTGGGCCTGATGGTTTGCCGGCATCTTTCATCGCAAAGTGCTCTAGGTCGTTAGTAAAACCGTTATATGCAATCTTCACTCTTTCTCTACGTATAGGCAATTTCCCCGATAAATGGAAATCTGCCTACATTACTCCGATTCTAAAGCAAGGCGATGCAAATAATGTTTGTAATTATAGACCGATTTCTACCATCAGTGTCATCGCTAAATTATTTGATAAAATTATAACGGATAAACTTTTTCTGCCACGAAACATCTTATTACTCCAGCACAGCATGGATTCGTGTCTGGCAGGTCCACTGTCACTAACCTAGCGTGCTATATTCACTTTTTGCAAGCTACTATCGATGATTATGAGCAGGTTGATACTATCTATACGGACTTCTCACGAGCCTTCGATAGCATTAACCACGACCTTTTATGTTGTAAGCTCTTCAATATGGGTCTTTGAGGTTTGCTGCTGAAATCGCAGGCAGAGAGTGAAAATAAAGAATTACTTATCAAATCGCTTCGAAGTTTCTTCTGGAGTTCCGCAGGGCTCTCACTTGGGACCGTTTTTATTTATTTTATTTATTAACGATATAGTCGACTATGTAAGATACTCTAATGTTCTTATTTACGCAGATGACGTGAAAATTTCAAGAAAATTTTATGACGCGGTAAACCTTCAGAAAGACATCGACGCGGTTTCGGTATGGTGTAACCATAATGGTCTCTCATTGAACATCAATAAATGCTGCGTCATTTCTTTCTCAAGAGCACACCAACGATTTCTTTCTAAGTATTTAGTAGATTCAGTTGACCTGCCTAGAACTAACGCCACCAAAGATCTCGGGATTTTTATTGATCACAAGCTTGACTTTTCCATCCATATTAATTATATTTGTAGTAGCGGCTTTAAAATTTTTGATTTTATCAATAGGTCAACTATGGATTTTAAAAGCCCTGCATCTTTAATTTACTTGTATCGATCCTTGATGGTGCCGGTTCTAACCTACGGCTCTGTGATAGGATCGCCGTTCACTGTTTAGCTAATATATCAGATCGAAAAAGTTCAACACAGATTTCTGCGCACCCTCTCGTTTCGTGCGAACTCACCTATGCACCCGTTCGATCATAATTATACTGAACCAGCTGCTCGTTTTAACAGAACACCTCTCTCGTCTCTACGTAAAACCAACGATTTTATGTTTGCGTTCAACATTATACGGTTATACTAATTGTGACTATCTACGAGACATTTTTCGCACGCGACGTTCCGGCTATTCTCTAAGAAATGCTCATACCTTGATTGAATCCACGTCGCATTCCAATTTTACTTATCATGCAATCTTTCCACGCATTTTATTAAGACAATAAATTTTTATTTAAACGACTTGTCCGCGAGCATATAAGCGCTATCTCCTAAATACGTCTCATCTCGCAACATGATTGTACAATATTTTGTAATTGGGTCTTGAGCCCGTTTAATAAATAATAAATAAATAATAAATAAATAAATATAAGTAATAAAATAGACTTCGCTTGTAAGACAAATAGCAAGAAACAGCAAATCATGCAAAAAATATGCACGTCGGGTTCATTTTTTAAAATTGAAATAACTGTAACTTTTTTCTGGAGAGATATTAAAGTCTATAATTCTACAGAGGTTCATGGTGTGATATTTCCTACAACTTCTGTGAGTTTCAAGAAAATTGGTGTTCCGAAACCCTGAGCCTCTCCTAGCACATAACAGTCAATTATGTTTTTCTGACTTTCCAGAACTTTAGTCATCTATCAGATGTTTCAGACTGGGCATCCCACACGGAAAGCAATATTTGATACTGGTTACCAAATCCAAGTATTTTTGCATGAGCGCTGCTCCGCAACGGCATTCGGGACTGAGTCCTGTACAAATGAGACCCAGTATCTTATACATAAGAATAGGTGTCACGAGTGATAAGAGGGTCTCATTTCAAACCGTTCCCTGCGAGTAATTTGATAATCAGTCCTGAACGGTGAGAGAATCACAACCTAAATCTATAGTAGCGCCGCAGCTGTCAAATACCGGAACGACTCTTGTGATCTGCTTTCCGTGTACTCATTTCCACTCTGAAACCTAGGTTGAAAAGGTAAAAATAGAAGTAAAATTTACAATTTTTCAAAATTTTAAATCCAGGCGAATCGGAGATGTCAACTTGCAAAGGTATGCTGTCAACGACAAATGTCAAAAGTTTTGGCAATTCATTCCAAAAAATTCATAATGATTCTTTACCAAATTTGTAAACTTTTTCCCGTATATCATCATCATCAAATATCATGCTAGAAATTTGTTTCTGTGTTTTTTTTTTGTGTTATTTTAAACATATTGAACCAGGTTTGGGTAAATTTAAAATTTTACCCCTCCCGGTTGACATGAAATGACCCATATATAAATGTATAAAAAATAATATACGCATCGTTTTTTTTATGATGCTAAAGAAACAGGAAAGCAAGAGTTGGCAACTGCATTAAACTTTCCAAAAACTTCAACATATTTTATTTAACATAAATTATTTAATTTAGATTGTTTAAAATATATTGAAGTTTTTGAAAAGTTTAATGCAGTTGTCAAATCTTGCTTTACTGTTTCTTTGAATTCAATATTTATTAAATATATCGATGCGTTCAATGATGCTTATCTATCTTCAGGTATTGAACTAACACCGAAAGTGAACGAAGTTTTTTTCATGTAAAAGACTTTTCTACTCATCATCGCGATCATAACCACGGTCTAGGATTTTACAGTGAACAGGCTATGGAAGCGGTCTATTACGATTTTTCTGCAACGTAGACTAAATACAAAGTAACGCGAAATAGTCCTGATTATGCAAATAAATTATTAAGAGCAGTCTCTGAATATAATTAGCACGTATGAAATGTACTTCAGCATCATACAAAAATTATGCATATATTATTTGTTATACATTTATATTGTAACGGGCTACTAGCCAGACAGATCCGGATAGCAGGGCTACGCCGAAAAGGCTATATAAAAAAAAAGAGGGTCAAGTGTTGTGACTATCTAACTATAGGTTTCGATAAAACAACGCAAAATATATTGTAACGCTCACCGGTGAGCATTACAAGGTAGTTTTAAAATAGATAAATACAACTAACAGCATCGGCTGCTCAAAGTTGCTCTCTGGCTATCTCCAGAGCAGATATGCCTACCCGGGGGAAAAGAGCTTGGTCGAAGAGGGCCCAAGCAACCCTTGTAACACTCCTCTGCTAGCTAACCGTTCTTAATGAAACCTAAACAAGAGAGCACTTGTAGTGGGAACACCGCGAGCTCCCAGTGCTACACTCTTGCTGGCACTGGTCACACTTGAAGAAGAGGCGTATCCCTGCTGGAGAGTCCTGAAGAGGATAGCATCACTGCCAGGACCCTTACATGTGCCCTGACAAGCTGAAGAGTCAGGAGGCGAATGGCGTGAAACCTACAAAAGAAAAAGACTGTTAGTACTGTTGAAGATACTGCCTGAGGAATACGGTGAGGGAATGCATATGATAAGGTTGAACTCCTTGTTAAGGTGACGAGGCTGGATTACACGCAATGCTGTTCTGAAGAGGCTCGATGCCACTGTTGCTTCAGCTTCGCTGCTTCCTGCACCTGGAAAATAAGGAAAACAATATAATAGCTGGATGAGACACCAACTGAAGGAATTGCACTTACCTTGCTCTGAGGCAGAAATCAAGATGACACCTCCACCTGAAGAATATATCACTCATGCATGGGGGACTGGCTGCTTATAGACAGCTACGCTTACATCTGCTGCTTCGCTGCTATACAGCCTCTCCTACGTCTACTTGAGCCCTGCAACGAGAATAACAAGAAACATTAATATCAACATAGAGAGAGGTAATATCAGGCCACTGATCTCACCTAGATATGGAGTGCCCTGGAGAGTACACATGAATCCAACATAACCTCTCTGGATACACAGCCCCGTCGCATCTCCTCGTCGTAGTCCGCCGTCTCCAGGATGTCCCGCTCACTTGTCCTCAGCCACTGCACTTGTACTTCACGCACAATCACTGCACAAGCTGACGCCGGCGCGGGCGCGCATGTCAAGAACAGCATGCGCCGCGGTCGCCTCATGCGTACAATGCGAGTGAGTGAGAAAGCGAACTCAGTGCACAAAAAAGGACGACTGAGGGTGCGCGAGCAGAAACCGCTCGGCCACTCCATCGTGGACCGCAGTATAGCGCGAATTGAGAAGTACCGTAAGACAGAAAAGTCGAGGGACAAAGAACATTTATCAGTAGTTGTTGTGTGGAGAGAAAAGTGTAAAGAAAAGACGGCCAGCGTACGAACCGACGCGACCATCAACCGAAGCTGCGAAAGTCGTCGACCTCGAAGGATAATATTTGTTTAACATATGAAGCGTTTCACGTCAACTGCCCCAGCGCGGCGCGCGAGCGTCGAAACATGCTGTTTCTAACTCGCGTTTGCGATATCAAAATACATTTAAAAAAATTATGTGATAAGCATTTTCGACGTATTTTTTCCTATGTAGCTTTTCCAATGGTGTAAGGCCGTTTTCCCAAAATTTTCCATTTTCACCTTCAAAAAGTATAAAACGTGTTATATCTCAAAAAGTATAGCTTTAATTTTTGTTTGACCCTCTACATCGAAAGCTGAGCATTTTTTACATAAGAACTGATATTTTTCACAATGCGTTCGAGATGTTTTCCATGAGAAATAGAAGACGAAAGAATGGACGCAGCGCTTTTCCGGCGCGCGGACTACGTCTGCCTCGTTACCTACATAATAACCTTTCATAATCTTTCATTTTCTGTCATGGATTATTTATAATGTATTAAATAATATTTCATTAGTTATTTTATAACAAAATAAACTATCAACATCAATGTGGTAATAGCTTTTATAGTAACGTTTATTTATTGAACTTTTTTTTCAGAGTAGATAATTCTTTTTTGTTTGTTTTTACAGTTTTTTTCGGGAAAATTTTATATTTAGAACTCAGTGATGTTTTTTTAAGCTTTAATGTATTATTATCTATTGAAATTATAGCATGGTATTGTAAAGTGCCTGGAATCGATTTAGCCTTATCCAATCTTGGTTTTAGGTTTAAAAGAGTTTCATCATACGATAATTTACTGCTATAAAAAACTTT
>JAWWEQ010039834.1:0-18724 GCA_035583055.1 Torymus tubicola | reverse complement strand
CGCGTATATATATATATATATATATATATATATATATATATATATATATATATATGCAGGCATATATGTACTCGTTGCTGTATGTATATATTCTCGCTTCGTGAAGGGGAAAACGTGAGCGCGTGCGCGCATCTTCGACTTTTTCCATTTTTTTCGTCACGTCCGCGCGACGGCGGCTATAAATATTTGAGGGCATAGAGACAGTGAAGGTTTGACAGGCGGTTGGGATCTTTGTTTTTTTGGGGGGAGAAAATTTGTTAATGAATTTGTTAAATTTTAATATTTGCTGATTAGTGTTGTTATATCATCGCATTAACTTGATTAAATGAGTAATTATCGTGATAGAAATTTAAAATGTGTGCGAGTAAATTTATCCGAATGAAAAAAAAAAATAACAATTTTCTTATTTATTTATTCATTAACTCTTTCGGGACAAAAAAGTGGTCTATTTTTTACGTTGTTTTAGTCAATAATAATAATGCTTTTAAATTTTAAATTTTTAGTCAGAAAATTACGTTACAACAAGAATATACACACTATTTGTGTTAAAAAAAATTGACGTAGGCAAAAGTCATAATATGAAAAAGCATTTTAATGTGGGTATTATTATAGCATTCAAACATTTAAATAACAAATAACCTTTACTATTTTCATATCTACTAACATAGTCTATTTTCTAATTCTGATAAACATGGTCAGAACATGCAAATATTTTGTCTGGTACTTTTTGCCATTTTACATGAAGGAATATTACAATCTGCGGAAAATTGGATGGATGCTGTTATACATGAAATCATATCGAAACCGAAAATTTCGCAAGTTATTGTTTTCCTAAACAGCAGTAACGATGACAATGTTATCGATAGGAACAATTTCTATAAAAGAATAAATCAACAATCGCCTGTGATGTCTATCAATACAGCAAAATTGACTATCAATAAGAATGATAAATTTTTAGAATTAACAGCATTAAAATATCCGCGAACTTCATCAATTTATGTAATTCTTCAATGGACTGACGATTATGATAATTATACTGAGCAATTCATAGGAACGTTAAATATATTTGTAGAATTGTCACCGATAGAAACAAGACCAAAGTGCTTAGCAATAGTTTTTAGTAAAAGTCACTCTTGTAGTACTGAGCATGTAAGAAAAATATTGTTAAAGGCCTGGGATTTAAAGTTCCTCGATTTTTCCATTCTAATCGCACACCGAGGATATCCCTTAATTTGTACCTTTAATCCGTTTACTAAAGATTTTCACTCCAATTATTACAAATCTACTACTGCTACACCAATTTTTCCGGACAACCTGCGCAATTTCAATGGTAACAATATCACCTTGCCAATATTTAACTATGAACCTATGATGATGGTTCACTACGATAATATGACAAATGTGACAGAAATCAAAGGATACGATTTCATCTACCTCAAAACATTTTCGAAAAAGTTGAATTTTACTTTTAATTTTGTAGTTTATCCAAAAGAATTAGCCAGTGATGTTGACTTTTTTAGTACTTTATTAAAACAACTGCGTAATAACACGATTAATTTAATAGGAGTGCAATTTCTAGTGGGTAGCAATTTGTACGATAAAAAGTTAATTATTGGCAAAATATATTTAGAGAATAAGTTTATCATTATGGCACCTGTATTGCGAAACTCAAAAGTTAATCTATCAATGGACGTTTTAATTTATTTATCATTGTTTCTATTGCTCGTCATATGTATTTCGATGGTCACGCGTGCAATGAAATTTTCAGATATACATTGGAAAGCTCATAATATTCTGCGATTACTTTTAGGTGGAGCTTTTACAACAACGCCATCACAATTGGCCAAACGTATAATCTTCTTAGTTCTCGTTTTTTCATCAATGAAGTATTCTACAGATACTTTTACAAAATTGACAGATGTTCAATTAGTGCATGGTAACATTCCTTTCGAGACTGCTGAAGACATTATCAAGTCTGGCTTTAATGTTTATGCACCTACATTTGTACACAAACAGTCATATAATGATCCCAGTGAAATAATCTCAAAGTTGAAGCATAGAATAAAGAAATTACATCATGTCGATTGCATTGAACAGTTGATAACGGCGAAAAATTGCGTTTGCATTGCACCCTATAGATACAGCAAATACAAAGTTGATAAAGTTACACAACTTTACAGAAAGTCTATTCTGAAAATATCGAAAAATTCATTCTTGCACGATTATGTGGCATTTGTTTATGAACACGGGTCGCCATTTGTGGAAAAGTTCAATGAACTTATGCAGAGGATGATACAGGCGGGAGTACCAAAACCTACAGAGAAGCCAGAAGTGCATGTAGCGTGGGATGATAAAGATGCAAAAGAATCGATTCTATTGATGGATATAATTGTAATTCTAAGCGTTGGCTACTTTATTTCTAGCTTAGCTTTTTTAATAGAATTAAAAAAATATTTTTATTTGTTTTAATGTTCATGACGAAAATAGCTTAGTATGATAGAATTTATGTTTACTTAAGAAATTCCTGTTAAAATTTAAGAGTTGTTATTTGGATTTTCTATACTAAATCAGTGATTTCAATTGTGAAGTTTGTAAACACTTTTTTTGCTAATAAAGAATATTTCCCACATGCAATAATTAATGTGCTATTATTTCGTAAAATAATAATCATTCACTGTAATATTTACTATACAGATACATTAAGCAGATTTCCTGAATAGGCATGATTTATGCTACTTATGCAGAAACATGTTTACTTCAACACATTAAAATTAAAATAATGTTATCCCATTGCCTCAAAATATCCTACCATCGCTACTAAAAATCAATAGACATGAAAAAAAAAAAAAATAAATTATCATTACAACTCCTGAAATCCCTTTAAAATCCCTAACCGCGAAAACCCGTAAATCTAATCCACCAGAGTATGCACTTGCAGACACATTCGTGCCGGAACGGCTCATCACCATCATCTCTCTCTCTCTCTCTCTCTCTTTTGCTCTCTGCCCTTGAAGAAGACGACGTCGACGGCGCGCGCGCGCACACGCACAGTAGCCCCTTTGTACCGGCCTATTTATTTATCTGTCAACAATTACGCTACCGCGGCGTTGCCGCCGACTTAGACTGAAATCCGCAAATGATTAATTTGCGGGCGCACGTGACGCAATTGCTTCGGTGCGCGCATAGGTCGTTCCGATTTTTTTTCTTTTTTTTTTTTTTTTTTTTTATTAATTGTGGATATGCGGCGTGGTGGTTTATCGCGGCATTAATAACGACGTCGAGATGAGTTTGTCAAGGCGAAGAGGAGATAAGGAGATTTTTATTTTACGGTGCTTGGAAGTCGAAATGGGATGTCGAGCAGGATTTAATGAGGATTGATAAGAATGCGATGGTGTATATATATATGATTTGTTTATTGCTTATCCTTATTTTTAAGTGATGGGTTGAGGTATCTTTCTAAACGATAGTAAATTGATTCTAACGTGTGTAGTATATCTCTTATAAGGCATATATTTTATTTTATACAATTTATATAACATTTTTATGCGATGTTCTTCAATCTTACAGGTGGTCTAAAGGTTTTCATTTTTATTTTCATACATTAATACAATGAACAATCTTAATACGAAATTATATATAAAAATACAATTATTACATATACATCATAGAATACAATAATTGATATATATATATACACTTGGTTTACAAATAACGATAAAGTTGTCACAATTTTTATGATTTTTCACGTTTAACAAGGTATTTTATTAGTACTATCATTTTAGTAAAGAAATACTTGGCGATATAATTTCAAATATTTATTAATGCTAAAGTATTGTGTACAACGTATACAAAATCAATATAACACATCAGTGTTAAATCGATGATAATAAATGCGACAGACATGGCACTGTTCGTGGCACGTGTATTTTTACAAAAAAAAAGAAGAAAAAATTCATCGCTAAACATCGATACATATACATCAAGTATATATACTTAACCGTAACGGTAGAGCTTACAAGATTATATATACATGAAGCGCAATATCTTCTCATGGACCTCAAAGCTGTCGCCACCGCTGTTGCTGTCGAATATATATATATACTTTCACGAGGACATCGTCAGTATCGTTGTCATCTTCAGCATCGTCGAAAACGGAACAAAATCAGCTTTCACAATGATCTCAGAATCAAATACATCTGTCAAATCATTGTGAAAACCAGTTTCGTCTATGTAACACAGCAACAACACCGCCATCTCTTCTCGATTTCTGCAACGCTTGGGTCCCACATATAATAGCGCTGGTTTCTATACCTAAAAAATCACACAAAAAATCGTTACTATTTTTTTTTAACTTATAATCATTATCCATATGTCATCGCTCGGTTATTTACGTACATCTATTACGTATTTATAATACACACGTTTTGAACGTAACCCAGACACGCGTATAGCTCTCATGTATTATCATGTCCAATAGCTGGACGCCTAATAAAGACAGAGAGAGAGAGAGAGAGAGAATGACGAGCGGATATATAATGCAGAGAGTGATGCTAGCATGGTTATACGGGGAAAAGTAAATATTGTTCGAAGTAACGTTTAAGAGGCTCACGACCCCGTAGACGAGAGGATTCGGGAATTCTACTGATGGCTTGGTCGAAGTCTCGAGAGAGAGAGACCCGCGCGTGTATATGGAAGGTTCAAGTTCCTGAAAGTCCTAAGAAAACATATAACTTAACGCGGCCTGTGAGTCTCTTGAGCGTACGCATGAGTGTCATTAAAATTTTATTAACTGGAGAGTCTATACGTATATAAGAAGTATTATTGGAAATGTGACATTTGGTTATAGTGGTTAAAGAAGATCGGATATTGTATAATTTATATAGGTCGCAAGCACAACCGCATTTTTATCATGATGCTTCAGTTCTAGATTACTGATCGACTTTTAATGGATATATATGTACATAAAATTCAGATTTTTTTTTTACTTTTTAATCTACGACAAGATTTTTATTTACGAAACATGTGCACTACACCCAGCTACCACCAATCCCGACAATATTTTTTCTTTTCTCCATCCTCCCACAATACAAAACTCAACCAATCTTATCTCTATCCCATTTGGCAATTATCCAACTCATTAATAACTCCATCGGTTAAAAACAATGCCAGAAATCAAGAGAGAGAGAGAGAGAGAGAGAGAGAGAGAGAAAGAGCAAAGCGCCGAAAAAAATCAATTACACGCGCGCACCCATACCATCGCGTAATTAATTGTAAAAGCCCCCCGCGAGAGCTCGAGACTTAAAGGAACGCGCGGAATGCGAGATACGATGACTCGCTTACTGGTGGCCATCAGTCGGCAAAGAGAAAAGACCGTACACGCGGTGTATATACGTGTATATATATATATATATATATATATATATATATATACATACACAACACGCACGTGTCGGTTTAATAGACGTCGAGGAGTTGTGGGATCGCTATCCACCATGCCGACACGCGCGATTGTTAGCTGTCTGTGACTTTTGAAAGATCTCGTCGAAGCCGCCTGCGCTTGCCTTTATGGATATACTGTTGCGGCCCGTCTATATACATGGTATGCGGCTGTATGACGGGTATTTTGATTTTGGAACTGGGGGGTCGCTTAGGTTGAAGCTTATATTTACCGTGTGTAAATGACATCGTTTTGACGTGGTGGATTACAGTTATTATGGGTATAGTGTGGAGGTAAGAGAGTGGAGAAGTACTACTGAGACAATTCTGGCGTTTTGCAGCGTCAATTGATTGATGAAGGTTCGGATGTGTGATGGAGTTGAGAAAGTTATTTATCTGGGTATCAAAACTTGAGAAAATTTTTCAGTATAAATGGAATAAAGAAAAATATCATTTTGCTGTTTATTTGTCTTTCGTAGCAGAGATTGTGCAATATTATATATAAGAATAGTTAGTTTATTTGAAAATATATACTCTTAGCTATTATTTAGCTATTGCTTTAGTATTCTATTATTAAAATTTAATAATAAGATTTTAACAAATCAATAAAAAAACACTGCAAACCCCCTGAAAAAAAAAATAAACGACCAGTACCATCATCGCACCACTATACCGATAAGCTTATCAATCTCACGAGTCGCACTTCCTTCCATAAACCCGCGGAGGTCTCACACACACACACGCACATGCGCGTATATATACTCTTGTACCCATATATATATATATATATATATACATCAACGTGGGGAGCTGCGCGCCATTAATATCGGAGGATAATAAATTTTATCCGCCGTCGGTTGAACGGCAAGCACTGTACATATAAGAGAAGAGGTCGCGGAAACGCGCTTCTTATGCATATACGCGCGCGCGTCGTTATTTTTGTTTACCAGGAATTTGTGCCTCGGGATGATGATGCATATATATATGTGTGTGTATGTATAATATGCCGGAGAGTTTTTATCTAATTAGCGCGAGCGAGCGCGCGTCGTGTTCGTCGTTGAGGTTTATGGAAATGACAGTGGATATTGGCGAGGACTTCGATGAAGAGACTAATGGGTGTAGAGAAGGGAAGAGAGTGTTATGGGTGTGATAAAAAAAATTTACTCGGAAGCTGCTTGTAGTATGTAGATTTGGATATTTAAGCTCGTCTAGATAACTGAAATATGAGAGATTTAAAAAAAAAGTTTTGAAGTACGTAAGAAATTTTACCGATATAAAAGTAATAAACGATATCGTTAATGTTACCAGTTAAATATCGTATTCAATAATAAACTTTAAATAAAATATCAATTGAAGCTATTTTGAATTTGAATTCTACGTAGGTGTCTACTTTACCGACCGACAGTTTTGAACTACACACGTCGATAACCACTTCGCCGTCGGTACAACAAAGACCAACCGTCGATTCGTTACCGACCGTTGGCAAGAAATTCCCAACGTTACCAACAAATTTCTACATTACCGACACATTAACAAAATTCAAATTGGCAAATTTTTTTCTCTCTCTATGTGAACGAAACTTCAAACAACTATATGTACTAGGCATGCAACCGTATAACAATAATAGCGCACGCAGCGACTATACACGAAGTTCAAAGATACATCACATTGCAAAGAGAATCGAAGCCAGAGCGAATAAGAAAGAAAGAACCCGAAGTGTAGGAAGGACCGACGACGAGCGCGCTCTTCGAATATAATTAAGACGAAAATAGAACGACATGAATTGAATTCCGTTAGTCCGACACAGCACCGCCGACCGTCGCTGCTGCTACTACTACTCCTCTCTATTCGTCTCTAACAAAGCCTATCCGTGTGTCTTCCTTTTTTGCGTTTCTCTTTATCCGCACGCTCGAATGATTTAGCAAAAGAATTTCTTTGGTGCTCGGCGTCTACTCGATCATCTTCATTAGATATATATATATACACACACACTCACGCGATTTCTTTTTAAATTATACAGTTTAAGTAAATCACTTTGTATATATATTTTTTTTCAAACTCGAAATAGAACGTAAAGCTTCCTTCGCTTGATTATTCCTCCCGCTGGAATGCAGTTCTTCGACACCTAACGCGTAACCGTGAACCGTGTATATACATATATACATGTACATTTCGCAAACGTCAACCAGTCGCGCGAATCGCAGTTAGACGCGTAATTCGGCTTCTGCGAATTGCAATTCAAGCCCTGTCTAATGCGCAATATTTTCTTCTATCTCGTTTCGCAGCGCGCGCTCGTTCGCCTTTTCTCTCTCTCTCTCTCTCTCTCTCTCTCTCTCGTTCTGTCTCGTTCGCTCACTCGCGAGCACGAGAGCTTGAGTTTGCGTTACACGATACGCGCGCGAGCACGACCGAAGCTTATACAATTGGGTGATGTGTGTGTGCGTGTGTGTGTGCGGTATTTTGCGTGTTTTTTCATTTCAACGATTATTGTTAATGGTAATGGTTAGTTTATCTTTTGTCGAATAAATATTTGCTAATTAAGTTTTATTATTATTAATTGTGATTATCGAAAATAGTTAGAATAATCTATACTTGTCAACCTAATTTTACCGCACAATACGTAAAAATGAAAATTATCATTTGTGTTATATATATATATATATATATCTAAAAAAAAATTCTCACACTTTTAAATCTTACAACCGGCGGCACCTTATATTCATAATATATAAAACCTTCTCGAACGCGCGTGCACGACCGACTTCATTCACACTCTCTGTCTTCCATTCAAGCTCTCTCGCTTCTCTTCCAGCGATTAAAATTTCGATTACACCTCGCGCCAGAGTTTCTCAAGCCTGCGCACACACGCGAGAAGGAGAGAGAGAGAGAGAGAGAGAGAGACAAAGCGAGTTGAGCAACATTCGCGATTCGGCGATTGGCCGTTGTCGGGTGGAGAGAAGAAAAAAAGACAGCCAAGACGAAAAAAGACGATGATAGGAAGAGAAAGAGAGGCAACGACGACGACGACGAGAGCTAATCGGTTATAAGTAAGACGGTTGCCGCGCGAAAGTCGGACTTTGTCACTCGGCTCGACGACGTCACGTGCGGGCGGGCACGCGTATATAGCGGTCCAGTTTTAAGCTTCGAGGTGGAAGCGTACGCGTGGGTGGATGTTATATACTGGCTAATTAATGCGTAATTAATACCGTGACAATTGAATTTACGTATTTCCCTTTATTTCTTTTTATAATTGTTAATTTAACGGTAATTTACACACGTACGCGTCTCATACTAATCTTAAAAAAAAAAAAAAAAAAATTACTCAAGTATAATTAAAATTAATTATTCGAAAAAATTAAGAAAAATTATATACCGCTTAATCATAATAAAAAAAATGTTATACTTTTACTCAAACCAATCTACACTTCCTCCTATATACCCAACCCTTTAGCTACTATAATCCAAACCCATATATATATACTTCAACCTCTCACACGCGAATATATATCTGTCTCTCTCACTTAACGATATCTGTTCCGCACAGTACACGGTATATACAGTAAAGGGCGGCGGCTGCCTGGCCATTCAGCGCGAGCGCGAGTATATATATATATATATATATGCGAATCATTGATATAGAAAACGAGCGGACCGCGGGAGCGAGGTCAGCTATTTGTATATATAACGCGTGCGACTGTATGTATGTATGTAGACGCGATAGTCGTGCGCTTCCTCTCGGACTTTCGGAGCTTATCCACGGGAAGGGCGACCGATTAGGTTGTTGAAGTTCGTATAGGTGGAGAGAGAGTGAAAAAGAGGGGGGAAAAGATACGTCTTACCCGAGCGGTCCAGATGTGTGTGTGTGTGTGTGTAGTAATGGCGGTAGTTGCGAATGGTTTGCCGATCTGTAACAGAAAAAAAGAGAAGTATGTATGAATTATGATGTTGGGAAGAGTATTTTTTTTCTATATAATTCTTATATTAGTCTTTTTTTTTTGCTTAAATTATGATGCAATATACTAATCAAAATTCAGGAAGTCCTTGACAAAACATATATATATATAATTAAGTGACACTACTACACCTTCGAGTATGTACATATACTCACTTCAGGTACCCCCGCGACATTTTAAAAATTCTCTCTTACTTCATCTCAAACTCACACAACACAGGTTCCCTAATAAAAAAAAAAATTCGCGTACTCTCACACTGTATACCGATCATTTTGCCATACAACTATATATATGTACAAGCTATATACGCGACGACTCGACGGGTTAACGAACCTTCCCTCGCGGGGCAAGCGCGCTTGCTCGCGCATAGGGCATTAGAGAGAGAGAGCGCCGCGCGCCCCACGCGGATTATGATTGCGAGAATTATCCTCTTTGTCGCGACGTGCGCTTCCGGGACGCAGAGCGGCGGCGGCGACGAGGTTGCACGATGATGCGCGATGATGCGCGCCTCTCTCTCTCGCGCGCGCGTGGGATTCTTGAGAAAAAGAAAGAGAAGAGAGAAAAAAAGAAAGGAAGAGGAGGGAAGGTTTGACGTGGCAGGTACGAGTGGAGGTGTATATAGATACGTGGGGATGGGAAAGTAGGAGATTTCGAGGTTACAAGAATCTGAGGTTCTGTGCGTTACGGGGGTAGCGTTACGTGACTGATTGGGTTTTAATCGGTTTCATTGTACACATTTACACGAGGTGAATATATATATTATGTTCTTTATATAAAAGTTACGAGATGATAATCGAAATTTTTATATATACAATAAACCCTGCGCCGTTTCCAACCGGTAAAATTCACATATAAAACAACCCATTAATCAACGAAATCAAAACCACCCTTCGCTCACAAATCACGCCTACTCAGGCATCAACCAACCAACCAACCAACCCCTCCAGTTAGCAATTCCCAGGGTCTATCAATATTTCCTATGGCACCCCTCATCCTCCTCCCACACTTCGACTCAATTATTCCCCATACAGCCCCGGCGGCTCTAAAAATAACTTTTGCTTCGAGCAACTCTCTTCAAGACCTGGTATATACTCCTATATACAACTGTAGAACAATCGTCGTGTATACGCATATATATATATAGCTATACGGAAAACTACGCGTACGTATATATATATATACGCGGGTTAATTACGAGATTCCGCAATTGACCGGGACAGCATGTTATTTTTAGACGCGAAAGAGAGAGAGAGAGAGAGAGAGAGCGCTAATTGCTGCACGCCTTGGTCGCGGCACCGAGTTCTCTCGCGGAATTTATGACCGCGGGTGCGTCCGCGAAAGTGAGGAATGAATAGAGAAGAGAGAGAGAGAACGAGAGAATAAGTGCACGCGCGGGTGGTTGGATTTCTTTGGAATTCATGGGTACGTCGTCGTCGTTGTCGTCTGCGATGGAGGTTGGTGACAATTGTTGTTACGCGCCTGAATGACTGCGTGCTCTAACGGTGAATGAATATATATATATATATAGACGTGGTAAAAATAGAATGTGGAATGCGGTAAATTGCGGATTCGTCTTGTTGTTTTAATATGGATGTTAGTTAGATACGTTAAACTTGAGTTAGTATTCTACATATATATATAAACAGTTCTAAAACGCGTATAATTATCAAGTATAGCATGAAGTACAAGATTTGTCGTAGTACAAATTTTTACACTTATCAGAGCCTACTACGGCAAATTCACCGCCCACGTATAAAATGTTCGTTCCCTCACATATATCTCTATAAAAAAAACAACATCGACAAAGTTCCGAAATGAAAAAAAAGAGGTGGATTAGGCGGCGGCAGCTTCTCTCGTCGCCGTAGCAACGACCCTGGACCTCACTCACTCTTTCTCTCTCTCTCTCTCTCTCTCTCTCTCTCTACCTCTCCTTCCGCACGGGCAATTAAAGCCTCGCCGACTTTGAATATATAATACACTCGCGCGCAAATTCTCTCTCTCTCTCTCTCACTCTTTCTTGGACGAATAATGGAATCGCATTTCTCGTTTTCCGAGAAAAAGCTCCCACTCGGTCTCGAAAAAAAGAGAGAGACAGAGGAGAGCTAGAAGTAGTCCTTTGCGGTCGTTTGACGATTAAGTAAATGCGAGCGAGAGAGAGAGAAAGAGAGGACGAAGGGGGGCTACTATACCTATACAAGGACCTACGGGACCAGTGGGAATGGAATGCAGGTACGAGTCCAGTCCCTTCTCTCGGATGAGAGAGAGAGAGAGCGGCGGCATTTCTCGGTCGTCGTCGTCGTCGTAGTCGTCGGTTCGCGCCGAGCGCGCGGAATCGAGAGGTAGCTCTTGTGTGTGTGTACGTATATTTCTATGTGTGTAGATGTGGGTTTCGCGGGGGTGCACGATTGAGGCTGTCGCTATAGTGATTTCGTTCACGCTATAAGTTTACCAGCCTGAGTTTGGTCTCATATATATAGTTCCTGATATATGGGTTATGCGAGTATATTTAATTTTATTTAACTGTATATATGATGAATATATTTTCAATTTTGACGATACATTTTTCGTTATATATGAATATTTTATCTATATATATTTTCTATATATATCCCATATACCAGTATCATCGTCTATTGCTCGCAAACTCCCTTATACACCTCCTTAACTTTGCGCTACCATAATCCTCTATCTTCCTATTTTCGTTTCTCCTCTCACACACATTATACACACACATACATACTCGCCGCCCGCGCCGCGCAGGTCCATCGGAATGCGGTCGTCCTCTCGAAGTCTCTCTCTCTCTCTCTCTCTTTTATACACTCGCACTCGCGCGGGGACGAGTACGCGCGTGCAAACTCTCGCGAAAGAGAGAAAGAGAGAGACGGGCGCAAGTAGGCCGCGCGCGTGTAGCTGATGAATTGCGTCGACGTATAAAGTAGCTTTTGGAGTATAATTTTTTTTTTTTCGAGGCTGTGGGATTTAGAAAGCGTGCGGTGTACCTGCGAAGAACGTATAAGAGCAGAGGTTTTGTGTTTTTTTATTGGGGAGAGGAGGGTGGGGGTGTGATGTATATATAGGTGGAATGGTGTCGTTTGGATATTGATTGTTGTTAGGAGAAGATGTTGAAGGATCAACTGACAATTTTGAAGAAACCTTGCTTGAATATGTTTATAGTGGAACGTATCCGAAGATTAAGGTTTATTCTAGATATAGGATGAGAAATTTAATTTATATCGTTTAAATATATGTGTAAATGTTAAATGTATATAAGAAATGAGTCTGAGTAGAGAGAAATGTATTTCTATTTTCGATCGAATTCCTTATATATTCATCAATTGGTGTAATTCGGGCTAATTAGAAGACATAACTCGTTGAAAGATCAATTAAAATGTTGAGCAAGTTATATATATGTAGAGAGAGCGAGAGAAACGTCAAGAATGCCACTCTGTTATTATACACTCGTCAACTGTAGCGCCCGCAACGCTTTACGACACACATAATCAAGCCTCATTGATAAAGTTTGTTGTTCAGAGTCCCGTTTTTGTCATTTCAATATCGTTTATCAAGTTTATTATATATGCCGTAAAGTGTCATTGGTTGTGAAGCAAACGTTCACATATTCCATATGAATGCTGATTGTACGTACAGTTAGAACTATTAGATCCCGCGTCTGTAACCTTCTGATTGCATATATAACAGCTCGGTTAACGCGATATTTCACTTTTTTTTTCAATTTCAACGGTAAACAATCAACATCAAAGAGTAGATAGATTATACGGAGGCTTGTCGGTTATAATCGAATTGTAAAAAGGAAAGCATTATTTTTGCCATTTCAGCGAACCACACAGTGTATTCCGCCATACAAAATCTTTTTGAATGAACGCTATTATCTTGACGAGCCTCATGTATATATATTATAACCAAATGATGCAACACAATCCAGACGTTTCACTTTGTTTTTAATGCTCTTTTCGGGAAGAGACATATCCGCCTGATTCCATACAATCATTCTCGTATACTTATATATCAATCCTCCAGTCGCACTTCTATACATTCGTATATACGAACTATAAATATCTCTAGAAGATTCATTCAGCACATTACGAATATTCTAAAAAGAAACTTAGCATTATAATATAAACAACAAATAATACACAAAAACTACGTAAAATTTTTTTAAACCACCACTATATCTTTTTTTTTTTCCTCACCCAATATTCGACACCACTATACATATATAAATAAAACCTCCATAATCTCTCTCCACCTTATATATACCGCCGTCGACTAAGTATATATATAACACCACGTGCGCGCATGGCGCCAGTATAATACGCTATCGTCGCGACATTCCGTCGTCGTGAAAACTCACGCTCGTCTTCTCTCACGGCGTCAGCGATTGAAAAGTCAACGCATCCATAATGTATATGTATGTACACTATATATATATATATACACGCGAGCGAGATTGTGAGATTTAAAGCATCGATTGACAATGACACACTGCGCGTGCATTATTCAGTGTATAAGTGTATGTGATCGCTACGGAAATTCGGTGGCCTTGTATACGCGTGTATGTGAGTTCACATATATATCTATGTTATCTAATTACTTATATAAATAAATATTTAGTAATTATGGTAAACGTATATAATATAATTGTATAAGGTTTATTCTAACCGCGCCTGTATATACACAATATACAGGCACCACCGAGATAACAATATAACAACGGACGCGACTGTAACCCGTTATTTTCTCTGTTCTTTTTTTTCAAAATCACTGAAGTGGCACCAATTCAGAACGTAAAAAAAAATGACGCCGATAAGTCGCAAACGTATCCGGGCAAACAGTATATATAGGAGGGGAAGGAAAAACGGTGTGGAAAAGGCATGAGTAGTATATAGCAGCAGCAGCAGCAGAACGATGCGGGTTATTGCGCCCGCGCAAAAAGTCTGGCCTTCGCACGTGTGCGTATATTATAGTGTTGCGGCTGTTTATAAATAGACGCGAGAGTTGGTGTGAGAGAGCGAGCGGAAACGGGGCGCGGAAGTGAGAACAGGAGGAGGAGGAGGAGAAGGATGATGATGATGGTTGATGGGTGAGTGTGAGGTTTTTTTGTATATGTGCAAATCTCACACACGCTATGAAAAACTTCGAAAAATGGACCCAAACATTTTTTTTCGACGATACCTTCCAAATTAGGTTTTTCTTGTTCATTAGGGTGTCTAGAAAAGATATCGTTCCAGCCATTGATCACGTGTATTTTAGGCTCAACTTCACTCACGTAACTTTTGAAGGATTCAACATTTTCTAATTTTGAAAAAAGATTTGGAAAGTACTCACTCTTTAGTTTTATTTTCTTATTTTCAAATTTCATATTAAGTTGTTTTTGGTGGAATAATTTAGAACTAAACTAGAGCTACTTTTAATCATTTTTATACAATTGATTATTAGCTCCAGAAAAATGATATCCTTCGATGGACTTTGTTCAACAAAAAATATCTTTTCTAGACACCCTAACCAACAAGAAAAATCTAATTTGGAAGGTGTCATCGAAAAAAAATGTTGGGTCCAATTTTCGAAGTTTTTCGCAGCGTTTGTGAGATTTGCACATATATATGTTTGCGAGAGTGCGTTTTTGGTGAGACTTTGTATAAGGGATGTAACATGTTGATTTGGAGGTTATACTTATGGATTTTAATTTGAGGTTAACCCATAACAAATAAGACAAAAAACAGATCTACTGTCAAGTTTATTCTTACCGCTCAACCGCAACCCGAAAATCACTACTACAATTTTCAATCTCCATTGCGGCCTTCGGTTCCGATCTATTTCAGACCTATATACACAGACACACTCGAACGCACGAAATAAAAAAAAAAAAAATCTCCCATCTCACCAAACCCCCCATAAACCATATTCACAGACACGCTCTATAATACACTTAACATATTTTTTCTCAGAAACCATCGTCGTCGGTCATTTACGTAACCTTTCGGCGGCGCCCGCGCGTGCGCGCTAATCGACCAAGAACATAACCATAAATTAGAGTACTCATATATATATGTTTTAAATTGAACCGTCTCAACGTGGCGAAAGAATGAAAACAAAGAGAGCCACTCGTGCGGTATAGCAAGAAGGTTCATCGAACTTTGCCGTTTGGCTAAATTTAGGAGTGACATAAGTTTGAACGCGGCGCCGCTCGACAGTATGCGAGAGTGAGCGGGAGGAGGAGGAAGGCTGTCATAACCTGGCGCTGAGAGTATAGTACTTATAGTTTTTTTTTTGTTCGATCGAATTGATTATTGAAGTACGGGTTTCTTGTCGTGGGAAGCTGCGGTCATGGTGTTTATGTAAATACGGATGGGCACGATAATTAAGGTATTGAGAGGGTTGTCACGAATTAACCATGCGGAAAAAAGAGACCCTGTAGTTTGTTTGATGTATATCACTTTATGTAACTAACCTTTTTCTTTTTGCCGATGTTTCAGGTTCTTTTTTGTATATAGTTTACGTTTAGTTGTCTTCACTATTAAACTTAGAACTTATATATATAATCGTATATATACCGACCGAATTCTAAAGAAATGAACACTTAACAATCACCGCACCAACCGTTAAACTAAAAAGAACGGCGTGTCTAAAAACTACTCCCTCGCTATCTCTCTCTCTCTCTCTCTCTCTCTCGAAAATTCGCCACGCCCGCAAACAGAAACATCCGTGCAAGAGCCCACATACATACACGACGGCATGTGTCGTTCTCTGATAAGCCTACACCTCTCCTCTTCTCCGCTTTACATAACTTTTTCCCCCTCCCTTTGATGGCTCCCGCGAAGACGAAAAAGGAGAAGGTCACACATATACATATACACATATATATACACTGTGCGATGGAGTACCGTGTGTGAGGAGGGAACGAGAGTAGTCACCTGGTTATATGGAAAAATTTCGGTAGCCTCTGCTAATTAGCGTATATATATATATATATACGAGTGTTTCTTTTTTCCATAACGCAACCGTTTGAAGTATATATGTAAAATCTTTCGACAGTATCACCGAAATGATATAATTACATTTATATAGGTGTATATAGAAGTTTTATGTATATATATATGTATAATTTCGACGAATAGATGTCGGTAGTTTTTAATACCGACACACGCGAGTATATATAGCTACGTAATCGGCGGTCGTTCGCCTTAATCCACTTATCGCTATTATCAGTCAATTCGAGAGCGCCGTTGTCCTCGTCGTCTTCGCGTGGGATATATATGTATAATGTAATGTATAAGTAACGTATACGCGTACAGGGGGAATATATAATATAGCGCGATTTATCTTTTTTTCTTTTTTCTTCGATGATGCGCTGCTATGTAATGTATGTATGTATGTATGTATACGTGTATCGCTGGCATAATTTTTTCCTCGTATAGATAATAATTTTAAATTGCTAAATAGTAAAACGTTTGATGTCGTTGTATGGCCACTGAATAGAGACTTATCTCGTTGATAGTGTGTGGTATTTTGTATAAGACCGTTTAACCTCCCTTGACTGGCAGTGTATCATATATATGTACAAAAAAAATCGTGTCAAAACTATCAGTGTGTATCATATATGCACATACTTAAATTACTTTGAAAATTCTCCATAAATTTGGACAAAACTTGGTACACTGTAGTTTTTGAGGGCGCTGAATAAAAATTTGACATTAGAATCACAAAAATTCAAATAACTTTTGAAATGAATTCAGCGACCCCGAAAACCCCTAGAAACATAGTTTTTCCATAACTAGACTAAGTTTTTGTGACTACCAGTTTTGGACACGAAAAGTTGCAAAAGCCCCGCCAGTCAAGGGGTTAATATACTTTTTTTCTTCATTATATTGAACTACTACAGTCATTTTCTTTTCTTTACTAATTAATTATCATTATTCAGAATAATTGATAAAAAAAAATCTTAGAGACCAATATCACAGGACACCTTGCACACCAACTACGACCTTTGAACCGCTGCAATCTCATACCAGCCATCAGTATACTATATATCAGCCACCACGATCAAGACGACACACCCCGGATCTACTACACTTCCGACATCGCCACCCCATGGAGCCTCGACCACATGCCGAAAATATACTTATACATACATACATACATACACACGAAGCCACAAGACCTTGGCACAGTTTAGTCACTGTCGCTCGTTTTTACGAGCCCGACACGAATAAAGAGGTTCAAGAACACTCTGACGCCTATATATACATATATATGATATACTTGTTGAGTCAGAAGCTAAAGATGAAATGAAATTCTTTCTATTATGGTTACAGCCATTTTTATCATTTTTTCCTTAATTAAAATAAAGAAGACCGCGTGGTTGCATAAATCTATATTGTATATATATATAACAATATATCATCGTGATACTTTGTTATATACTCTTATAATATATTCGATCACTAAAGCTTCTCCTATATAGTGGCGGCAACTTTCCCGCTAGCATTTAAACTACTGGAAGGATTTCCAAGCCTCACGTGTGTATGTGTGTGTGAGTAGTATATATATACACGCGTGGGACCAAGGCAGCTCAAAAAGTCGCACGACGAGCAGCGGTTCTCACCGCGAAGCGCGAGAACTAGAGGGAGTATATATAACGTGTATGTAAGAGAGTGAGTTTTTTTTTATATAGAGATGTACGTATATGTCGGGCTTGAACGTAAGCGTGATTGATAAGACGTATATATGATTCAATTAACGTACGGGTGGATCTATATATACGAATTGGTGTGATACATTATGTGTGTGTGTGTGTCACTTACCGTATGTGTGGACGGGAGAATTCGAAGTATCAGTGGTGGTTCTGGACTGCTGAAGTTCGTAGCGAAGTTTCTGTAACAAAAATATAGAAAATAATTAGTGGACAAGTTAACTAAGGACAAAATGGCTAAGAGTTTTGATAAGAACTAATTTGTCACGCGGTCGAAACTTCGGGACAATAAATATAATCATCATCATCATCATCAACGGGAAATTATATACGAACCGCTGTTCTATATCTTCCGTCACGTGCAGCACGCATTTCGTTGCGATTATTCCGTTCACGCGCAGGGACAACTTCGTGCGTATATATATACAATTAGGGAGATACGCACGCCGACCGAACCAATTTTCCGAAGTAGAAAGGAACGATGATTGAATTGTCGCTCACGTCGCGACCTCCCTTATATTATAAGCGTGAGATATACGAATAAGCTAATATATATATATATATATATATATGGGCAGTTCTCAGGTGAATCGAGAGGTCAAAATTTTTTTTTCTTTTAAAATCA
>JAWWEQ010039823.1:0-98705 GCA_035583055.1 Torymus tubicola | reverse complement strand
TATATATATAGAAGGGGGTAAGGAGATTTGAGGTTTGGCGTAAAGTTAGCTCGGGGAGCTGACGGCGACTATAGGTGGAGTTCGGTAGCTATATGGCAGATAATGAGATATAAAATTGTTCGAGTAGAAGGCTTGTTTTGCGGTTGTCAGAAGCGGGGAGAGCGAGGCTCGAAGTTGCATAAGAACCAGAGAGTGAGAGAGAGCGATCGATCGAGTCTGATTTGCAAGCGATTTGCATAACGAGACGAGGAACGCGGAGGGGAAAATCAATTAGCGGAAGATTCGTTTGGATGGAATCGCATTTGTTTGTTATTAGTGATTAATTGGTTCGGCGAGCGGAGAAGCGTGGATAATGTAAATCAACGCAGAGAAAGAGAAAAAGAGAAATAGCTGATGTACAGTTTTTCTTTGTAACGAATTTTTCTTTCAAAGTGGTACGATCGTTTCTTTTTCTCGCTTTTATATATATATGTATAATGTATACATTAATTATCAGAACTGCGCGGACTACATCACGACTTTGTTCTGCGGTTCGAACCGATAATTAATACATGATCATCGCTGGCTTACACCGCGCGCACGTCCGTACCGCGCGTAGTTTGATTTAGTTATCATGGTTTTATGCCTTTCAATCGTGTATGTTTTATGAGCTCGTCGTCGCATTTCTCCTGTACTGCAATCCACTTCTACCTCTCACCCTCTCGGTAATTTCCCCGCGCGCGCGCGCGCCCACCAGCCAAACTCCCGAGAGTATACCGCCGATAAAACATTCATGAGAAATCAAGTCATTTAATATGATCACTGAGCGCGCGGATTTCAAACTCCGCTCTATATACAAAAAAACTTGTATAATAATTAATTCGTGCATTTCCGTGTCGTCTATGATTCCGCATCAATTTTAAATCATATTCATACATGGTTTAATATATCGCAACGGTAGCAACGAGACATATACAGGAAAAAATTCCTTCTTTCACGCGATCTTCTATGAAAAATATACGCTGTACACACACACATATATATATATATACACACACAAACCCACAAACTTTTACGGAACTGTTTTCTCAACTTTCGGGACGCGCGCGTACATTTTCTTCACTATGTGGATACGAGTAGACACCCTCACCCGTGTCGTCCTCGTGCACACCCTCGCGTAAATACGTGCAAGTGAATGCCATGTACGAAGGCACGCGAAGCTCGCATCGCTGGCGCGTCTGTGTGGAAGTGTATCGATGAAGCTGTCCCATGAGGATGGAGAGGTCGATGAAGAGGGGGGTAAGAAGCAAGGCGGCGATATTGGCACCGGGGCAAAACGAGATGATTCCTGCGGACTCTCGCCGGTTTCCCTTCTCGACGCTCGACTTTACGAAGCTCGAGTGATAGTAAATAAACAGTTCGATTTTATCCAAGCCGCACTGTCTGAGGAGAGCGTGTGCGACTCAGATCTTGAAATTTTTTTTCTTTTTTAGAGAGGGAGTGTGGGGGAAGCAGTAGTGCCATTATGCGATGCCCGTGTGTCTGGGTCAAAATATTTTTGTAAAGGGGTTTGGTTTGAATGGATGCTTCAGTTGTACTCCAGTCTTTTTTTGTGAAAAATAATATAAGTGAAGAGGGTCAATGATAAATGATATAAATTTATCTCCACGATAATAAAGAAGGATATTATTCTTATTTTGAACGAATAATTTAAAATTATACAATACGCAATTACTACTAATCGAATGATCAAAGTTACTTTTTTAATCTCAGGTATATTATAGGATTACAGATCTCAAAGGTATATATACGTATAGTGTATAGAATTGACCGCGCGTACTACATTTACGTTCTTTCTTCAAGTAAAGGCCTCTCCTTTTACTCTCGAAGTAGTATAAGCCTTTCTGGCCAATAGCAAATGTACTTTTAAAAGTACAAAGCCAACGCCAGTCTTCGTTTGGAGCTTACCATTGAAAGAAGCTTTGGTCCTCGTTAATCTTTTCCGGTATATAGGGCCAAAGACCGCCAGCTACATATATACACATAGATACACGAAGGCAGCGTAGTGTCGACTTCAATGGATAACGGATATTTACGAAAAGCCGCACACAAAGGTACTGGGGGAGGGAAAATTATTTAAACGAGACCTCATTACGCTTTAACTCTCTCTCTCTCTCTCTCTCTCTCTCTCACTCACTCACTCTCCCCGTGAACGCACGCGAGGTATAATACACCGTATACTGCTCTATAAATTCCCGCGGCCATCAACTTTTACGAGGAGGCTGTTGATTAAAGGAGAAATATTTCATGGAATTAGAGTTCGACCGCGCGCGTTGCGCTCTTTGCACGCAAATTTCACTTTGGCACGCGGTCACAGAACAATCGCTTGCTTTTATCTCGCGCGATTTTCTTCCATCCGCACCTCGCTCGTTCTTTTTTTTTCCCCCGCTACCACGCGGTTCTATATACGCATACCCATAACAGAAGAGAAGAGGATAAAGGCTATATAACAGAGGCAGGGGTACGCTGCTACCACTGCGCGGGCCTTTATCAGGAGAAAAACAAAGTTATTGCAAATACAGCTCGTGGACCGTGGGATATATAGCGTCCAAATGTAGGCGAACGAGCACGCGCGTGTATCGCTTATACGACTACTCTATATATATATAAACGTATATAGCTACACGCGGGCTGTTCGGCAGCCGGTATAACTGATCGATCGATCGGCCATAGCGCGATTTCGCGGCCGGCTCCCTCCAAACATCGCCGAATAGCCTATTGGCCTATACACGCGTGGGTATATGTATATGTACACAGCTGATGACGATGTGCGTTTGTATGTGTGTGTGTGTATACGCGGAGAAAGCGCTTATCAACAAACAGAAGGGGAGAGAAAGGGATGACGTGCTCGCGTATACAGCGTATATATATATATCTATAGCTGGAGCTGCACTGGTACGCATGTGGCTCTATTTTTTCCGTTATCGGGATGAAAGGGGCTGCGCGCGGAATATTACGATGGACGGGGAAATCCTTTGTCGATGAAAAAGAATCATGGTTGATGAGAGAGAGAGAGAGGGAGAGAGAGTGCAGCCGCATTGGGATCGATATGATGTACACCGGGAATTTCAAGTTCTCGCGGGATTAAATCGCATTATAGAGACGTCTCCCTCTCTCTCTCTCTTGCGGTATTGGATTAGACGAGAGGAATAGGGATTGTCTATTGAATTGTTTCGTAATGGATGACTGAGTTGAATTGAACTTAAAAAAAAAGAGAGAAGTTCTTACGCGAATGAGAATAAGTGTAAGGGAAAGAAGCGAAGCGATGAAAAAGTTTCAATTAGCAGTCGGAAATTACTTTATATCGAGTTTAAATGTTAGAGGCGAAGTTCGGTAAAGTTATATATAACATCGACAGTAAAGAGGAGATCATGATTGCGCGCATTAAAGTTTCGGTAAAATTCATTATAACGCAATTAAAGATATACTCTGCTTTCTCGCTTACACGTATATAGTAACAGTTGGACGAGTATCCGTAGTGTCGAATGCGAGGCGCGGCGACCTTTAGTTGAAAACTTTACGGTATATAGCCGCGGTAGGGCAGTTCGTGCTTCGGTTGCAATAGGAGTAATTTAAAATCAATGGTAGCGTGCCAAAAAGTCCATAGCAATGATACCGGAAGAGCCCTATTATAACCGATACAATTTCAAATCAACCAACGAATGTTTCCCTTCGGGGGGAAAAAAATAAAAGCACTCGCAGACACATGTGTATGTGTGTGTGTAACGCATAATCGAACTTTTTCAAAGTTGCAAGATATATCGTATGGGCGCAGCGATTAAAAGAGCTGGTCGAAAAAGAAATTTAGACCGTATAAACTGAAACAGTAGCGTACGGTACGACCTGTGGATCGTGACTTCTATTTTAACTTGAAAAGAGATCTTTTTTTTTTTTTTGAAGTGTATCGTTAACTACGCTGGTCACATCCCCGATCGCTTTAATGCTCGATTTCGGAAAGTTTCTCAGCTAAATTGCTTTTTCTTGAATATTTGACAAAAAGTGGAAGAGTGCGTTTATTGAAAAGTTTAAACATCTAAAGTTTCACACAAGAAAAGTGTATTTCTAAACTTTCTTCAAACAATCAACAAATGAATAATCAAATCTCGCGTAAATCGAGCATTAGCCATCGTAACTTTCTCACGACTTCGCATCCGCGTTCGCACTCGAGTCACCCCCATCCCAGCTCTCAAACAAGAACATTACCCCGCCAGCGAACCGCTAACAACATGACGCATACCTGGGTCGAGTGCTGGGACCTGAGCGAGCGTATCGAGCCGGTGTGGTGTAACGAGGGCACGCTGCCGCCGAAGCTCATGCTGGAGTTGGCGCGGCAGCCCACGGGGGTCGTCCAGCCGCCGCGCATGCTGCCCCCGCCGCCACCACCGCCGCCACCACCGCCGCCGTTCCATCCGCTTGGCGGGCCAATACCACCGGCAACAACACCGCCACATTCGTCCACGAGCATGCTGTCGTTGTCGTCGTTCGGCTTCCTCCTCTGCGGTGGTTACGTCGGCAGCCGCCTCAGCAGCAGCTTGGACCCGAGACGCTGAGGGTAATAGCATGCCCGGGTACCGGCTGCTCGTGGTCCAATGACGCGCCTCGACGATGATGCTGGTGGCTCGGTTGCTCGTCCAGATGCCGCCGCATCGCCGCGTGAGTGACGGAAGGGTGAGAGGACCTGCCGGGGTATACTACCTCGGCTGCGACGATCCTGGTACTTGCTTGGGAGATCTGCGAAGGTAGAAGTAGTAGTTATGTGTAGTAGCGGTAGAATAGTGTGGGTGTTAGAGAAAAGAGAGTTTAAAGTTTCGAAAGTTGTTGGGAGATTATGTAATTGAGCAAAAAGTAATGACAGTATTTAAACGAAGTTTTTCTGGCAAAATGCTTTCTACAAGGTGGACAATGAATTCGTGAATTTTAGTTTTAATTGATCTTTTTAATGTAAATATTAGGTACAAATGTTTGATTACAATTCTATGTATAGTAGTTTATTATAAAAGCAAAGTAATCGCTAGGCAAAAAGTATAATACGATTTTATTGAAAAATTTATTGAAAAAAGTCAAATAAATATTAGAATAGTGAAGTTTTAAAAGTTTGAGATAAATGAAAAACCAATTTATTTTAATCCGACTTTTATCAAATTTTGTTTCAGTATATACATATACATTGCTTCTGGACGCCTATATGCATGGACATAAACTTTTTGGAAATCATTTTTTTCCCAAACTTTTACGTATATACGACAGTCATGTTCGTTCATATTCGTTCTCTGAAACTATAATAAAAATACAAATTAAAACTTCCTGCTATACATCGCTAAATTAAACTCCGTTTTGTACTTTCCGACTGCATTCGCAAAAAATCGCGCCCTTTTTTAATGAACACCCAAGTACATACATGCACATCAAAGCTCTATTATCACTCGTACACCAAATTCGTTCAATTACTATTTTCCACACGAACATTCACTTGTTTCTTTCGCCGAACGAAGGATCTCTCTCTACATATATATATCAATGAAAACTATTTTTTTTTCAGCTGGGACGACATTTAATCAAAGCGTCAATTGAAAGCGCTGCTCTTCGCCATCGCACTGTGCGCGAGCTAACGCGGATCCTCGTAATTTAATCCAAACAGAAACGCAGGCGGCTTTGTTGTCGTCTCAAAGGGCCAGCCCGGGCAGCAGGCAAGCAGGGCAGGCAGACAGGCAAGCGAGCCCATAAATTGCGTAGAAGATAGGAAGTGCATGGCAGTGTCATTACCTGTATTCGGATAGCTCTTAAGCGCAAATTACTTGCTTAGCATGTCGATAACGCTCTTCCAACGCCCGCCCACTCTCGCCCTCCCCCCTCACCGCGAGTCGACTATAATATAGTATACTTGCGATAGCTTTTACACTCAATATATAAGCGATAAACATAAACGGTTGCTGTTAAAACGAGAGGAGCGAGGGAATTATACGCGCTGTTGCTGCTTCTTTAAATATGCGTTAAAATTTATAAGGTGCGGCGGCAGAGGCTGTTTTAGATATCGATACATTGTTAGCTGTCGGTGATTGCTAAGGGGATTATAAATCAAGTTTCCAACGCGTATATATATATATAGCATGTGAATATTCAACGTGAAACCCGCACCGACGAGGTCTGACTATTTCATTACCATTATTTCTTTATATGTAAATATTTAATTCACACCTTGAAAGTTAATAACTTATCCATGATATACATTGATATTTATTATTATACTATTATCGACACGTTTTGACATTTATATACTTTCGATGTTTTACACGGCAAGAAGGGATTGGTTAGTCTAACGAACAGCGGTTGGTTACTAAACACACAATCAAGAAGATAGTTAGACTAACGAACAAATATTGGTTCGGTCAATTATTTTTACGGTGTATAACTATTAAATTTGTTATATTCAATCCTTACTTGACACACTTCTGCGGATCCAAAATCTTGATCCAAAATCCCACTGGATTTTGGACAGCTGCAGTAGACAGACTAAAGATCTCAGCGTAATGCCAGTGGCTTGAGGGGATAGTGGCTCTATCTATTTCGATGTCATTATAGACCCTTTAGATTTATGTACTTAGAATAAAGGAAAAGTGAACCTTGATCAGTTTGCACTTTAGTGTGTCAAGTAAGAATTCAGTATAGTCTTGATTACCCTATATAATAATTTTATGAGTTATGTATTTTTCTGTCAATTCAGATGGTTACAATGACTAAATTTTCGGTAACTAGAACCAAGCATTTTTCCCTGCAGAAGGCACGACAAGAATACTTGAATAGCTTTTCTAATATTTTCAAATAACAACAAAATAACATCGTCGTTACTTTTTTACCATTAATCGTTCATTTTAAACCCCATAACACGAACGGAAACCATTGAATTCTAAAAATAAGAAGAAAAATCTGAATAGCTTACCGTACGGCTCTCTCTATTGTTCGAGCCCGGGCAGGGCAATAGTAGTCGTCGCCATCGTCATCCCTGGTCCCGCGCCGCCGTCGGCCTTCCATCGTGCACACCACCGCAATGATTTACGCATCTCTCTCTCTCTCTCTCCTACTCTGCAAAAGCGCGCTCCAAACGCAGCTCTGCCCCGTTCTTCCACTCACGTGATTTCCTCCCTCCAGCGAGTGGCGCTCGTAAAGCGAGACATTAACGCGATACTCGATATGGCGCCTCCGCGTCCTGTACTGTGATGCTGCGCCCTATACGAGCTTACTTGCTTGCCCGACTGATGCGCTTTTCATACGACGAGCTGGTTGGAGAAGAGACAGTAGAACGTTGCTGGTATATACGTATGTATATATGTATGTATAGAGCTGTAACAAAAACATTGAAGCGCCCCACGTCAAACACGCGTTGCTGCAGGGTATGTATGTATATATGTACATATATATATATATATACGCGCGTGAGTCCTTATTGCGACGAGGGAACGGCGACGTGCGTTTCCTGCCAAGCAGGGGTATACACCGAAGAGAGAGAGGAAAATAATTGCTGGATTTGGGTTACGGGCTATGTGTGTATATATATATATATATATATACATACACGTGGGATTGGTCGAAGGGGATCTTGCTGCCGCTGATGACGACGACGACGACGATGACGTCTACGAAGAACGAAGCCGCCACAGGCGTGTGATATCTTTTTAATGCCCGAGCGCGCGTATATAAAGGAAAGCGGAAGGTTAGATTGGGCGTTGACATGATTGGTATTGTTGCTTTTTTTTGCCTTAAGATAAAAGTGGTAGAGCACTCTGGAGTTCTATTTGTTATATTATATAGCTTTGTTGTTTCGGTGGTAATTAACCGTAGACTTATATACGAAAATTTGATCTATAGCTATTTTTGGAATTAAAGTAAACAAATACTACGGAAAAATATAGAAATAATAGGTTTCGTAAAATATGACTATTATTATCGGCTGTTGAACGTATTTTTATAAAATCAAGTGAAATATTCTTCGTAAACATGAATTTAATCGATATATTTGACAAGAACAAATAAAGCGATGGAAAATTTAATAATAAATACATGGTTTCTGGAAAAATTGACAAGGATTTATTTTCAATTTTCTGTATTCAATAATTACAATATCTGGACAAGGAAGATTTCAAATAACCGTTACACCACGCGAGCTAGCGCTAACAGAAGCATGCGCGCTTCCTATATCCGCGCACGTTTGGTTATACCGACGGTGAAATAATAGAAAAAGCGGCCAAGCAAAAGAAGTGTGAAAACGCGTGCGCGCGCGAAAGCCGAGGGAAGCCAGGCAAAGATTAAAAAATGCCTACAAGCTCGAGTAAGAGAGAGAGAGAGGAAGCCCTGTGAGAGTTGTGCTTCTTCTTCCCGCAAAGTTTTTTTTTCTTCCCCCCCGCAGCTAAGAGGCGTGTCTTAAAAATTTCTCACAACTCTACGGAACTAAAGTTCATCGCGCGATCCGGTGGCGGCCGTCCTCTCGTTTACTTGCTTTCTTTTTTACCACCTCTTCTACCCCCTCGCCGCGTGCAGGAAGCTCATTTACATTCAGTATTTTCCATTCGCTACGAAGAAGAAGAAAAAGTAGAAGTAAGAGAGCACCGGCAATATTTCACCCTGCACCGCTCTGATCTTTTGTTCCCGATGCTGGTGGTCTAATCTGTGTATAAGCGAGTGCGTTTCCTACTTTTCCCTTCTTTCTTTCTTTTCTTTTTGTTTTTTCGTTTGCTAAATTATCGTAAGAGACCCGGATCATTTGTGTAAATTCGCATGCGATGTATCGTAGTTTTCATTAATTTCATTTTTTTTCGCACCCCCGTTCGCTTTAATATCAGCAAGCGAGTCCTGCTGCGATGTTAATTTCCGTAAAAGGTTTTGCTTTTCACGCAGAGAGCCGCGCGTGAGTTTGAAAAAAACCGCAAACCACTCGCCTATATGTATATATGTAAATGTTTATACATATTTTTTTTTCGTTTCTCGTTGAATACAACCGCAAAGTATTTATTTTTTCCCTCATTATAAATATGTACACACACGAGACGGAACTATACATACGTATATATATATATATAAACTTGCGAATCACGCGAGCGCGACAGAATCTGGCCATCTGACACTTCATAAGAACCGGCCCAAAACGACTGCTACTCCGTATAGAGGCAAAAAAACGGAGCGAAAGAATATTCCCCCCAATTTATCAGGAGAGCTTTCCCGGTCGCGACTTGATATAACCTTCACCGCGCGACGTTCATATTAGATACCTACCCCCACGCGTCGACTCTCTCTTACTCTCTCTCTCTCTCTCTCTCTCTCTCTTCCTCTCTCTCTCTTCCTCTCACTCTCGGTTTGTATCAGCGTGAAAAACCGCGGAAAGTTATACGGGTAATTTGGCGCCGAGTAAATCTTCGACGAGCGCGCACGCTTTCGGTCTCCCCCGTAGAGAGAGAGAGAGAGCGAGAGAGAGAGAGGTGAAAGGTTGGGGGAGAGGCGGGAAAGACTTCGATCCCTCGGCCTCGAGAGTTCGGCGTCTGCTGAGACGAGACGGGGTATAGCGTCGGCGGCAGCGGCAGCGGCAATCTCACGAAATTGAAGATTGAATCCTACTTGAATCCCACTTGAATCCCTCCTCTCCTCGAGGGAATGACGAGCGAGTGAACGCGTACGGCTGGTGGTGGTGGTGGTGGTGGTGGTGATGGTACTCGCTGCTCTGCTACCCGGAAATGTGTAATATCGCGCCTGAAAATAAACAAGAACCATTTCATTAGGGGCCTTAATTCGCCTGGCGGAAAATCAAAACACGCGCCAGATCTATCTCTCGCGTGCTTAGCTTTAATGAAGTGCTTATATATAGACTATATATGTGTAGATATAACCGCGAACGTGATAATTTTTCGCTTGATTAAGCGCTATTATATACTTGGTTAAGCGAACTCGGTAAATCACGGAGATTGGATGTGCGTGTCTATGTATATGCGTGTTATCGACACTTATCTATGGCTGATCTTGTTAAATTAAACGATTATTGTTATTAGATTGTTTATATATATATATATATGTAATGTATAAGTTATGGGGAAAGTGTATAGCGTCAATAATTTTAGAACGTCAGAGAGTGGAAAATTTAATAACAAACTTATGAGTTGTTTAATGAGAAGCTACAGCGAAGGTATACCGATGGAAGAAAGTTCAACGGGGTTCGGCGAAGCAGCAGCCATCTATATCGTCTCGTATTGATCAAAGATGCAGCAACGATCTTATCTACTTAGTGGCACGAACAGCATTAAATGAACAAACTTCTGATAATGCACCGCTACCTTCCAAGACGAAATTTAATTATTTTTCCCAAACCTATATATTTTACAAGAATGTCGTCTACGAGATAAAGGCGAGTAAGATACAATAACGAAGAAATGATATAGTGAAATTCGATTTTATCCATGAGTAGCCGGTATAATCGAGTATGAGTGTTATACAAATGCCGAAAACTTGCAAAACTGTGTATCAACCCAATTTCACTTTTCTTAGACTACAAAGTTTTGTAAAAATTCAATAAAAAATGCAAACTTTTCAATCATTCAGATATGGTTTTACAACCTCTTTTGTAAATAAATTTTCGAGGATACAAAAAATGATACTAAATGTTTTCAATCAAGCAAAAACAGTCTTAAAATTTTTCATGCGTATCTACTTTTATAAATTTTGAAAATTTCATCATCATTGTGCAAATTGAAAACCATTTAATTGAAAAACTTTACTTTCTTATTTGGCCTGAAATAGAAAAGAGTATCGAATATAAAGCAGATGAAAATCAATACAACGCTAAATGAACGAAAGTGGATAAAGGATGAGTTTAGTCAGACTTGAAATTTCAACTCACTGTTTTATGACCTTACTCATACAGCCAAATAATCCAATTTTTTCAAACTTTCGCATTCATCACATTCCTGAACGTCTTCTACTAATCTTAATATTTTAAACATTAAATTAATATTAAAAAATAAAATACACACTCCACTACCGAAAATCTTTTTCATTCTACAACAATATAAAAAAGAACCATTTGAACTCGACCGTTTACCTATCCGCCTACCAACATTCGTCAAATTGAATTTCGGACCTCGATTTTTCAGTCGCACGCGGCTAATGTCTCCCCCACCGCTGCGATATTCAATTACGCAGGTGCTTCAGGCTCCGAGCGCGCAACGCACAATCGAGATTCAACAAGCCATTCGGGAGGTAGCCTGTGCTGCTGTTCCGCTATTTCAAGTCGAAAGCAAATTTCATTTACCGGTCGTATATACATACGCACGAGCCAGGTTGCTTCCCTCCCAATAGCAGCAGTAGCACGCGTACGTATTTTTGTCGCTCGGTGAAAATTTATCAGAGCGACGATAAAACGATAATGCCGCGATCCATTTGCCAAACAAACGCGGGCGCGCAGATATAAAGAGGGTCGCAGGTGTACGCTCGGATAAAAAGCACACAGGCGATGATTCTCTCTCTCTCTCTCGCTCTCTCTTCTCTCTTGTCGTCGTCATCATATTCGCATAATACAAAAAAACGTTCTACTGCTGTTCGCGTTTGTACAATCGATTGATAATCGACGCTTTATACGAGTATATATATAAAAGCTCTCGCGTGAATTTTAGGCTTTTGTCAGCATTATAAGCGAATAATTTCGGCATTAATTTCCTACCTCGGCCGTTGTCGATTGACGCGCGCATATTCGCGAAGAAAAAGCTTCCCCTTCTCTCCTTTCCCCCTTGTGTTCCGCGTGGGGGCATACGTTTCATTCGCCTATATATATATTTTTCCACCCACGCGCGTATCTCCTACCCACGCGTATATACACACACATACACAGTTCTCTCTCCCCCTGCCCACGCACACAGACAAGCAGAAGTTCTCGGAGAGCGAGAGAGAAGGAAGGGGGAGGGAAGTCGCGCCGTGTTGCTCGCTGTCAACGGGCCTCTGACCTCGCGTCCCGCGCTCACGTAGTTCCGCCTCTATTTAACGCGTGGACACGTGCGTGTGCGTGGTATACTACTATATGTTTGTGCATCTATAGAGCTGCTGCTGCTGGTGTTGCTACTGTATTCGGGTCTATATACATCGAGCGGCCGGAAAGAGAGACGTTGACGACGGCACCACTGCCGAGAGTAGTGAGAGATACGGCATGTATATATATATATGTACGCGGTCTCGTATACAGTAGCTTTGAATGGAGGTGTGTTATTGATTTCGTCCCACACACACATACACATACACGTGCGCGCATGGAGACGCGCGGCTCGCCCGGTCCAACCCCTGCCGGCATCCTGTGTGCCTCCATCCCTCCCGCGCGCGTAGAAACCCGAGGCCACACAGCTCGTCTGTAGGCATGTGCCGCCCACGCAGGGAGCGAGAGAGAGAGAGAGAGAGAGAGAGAGAGGCTGACGAAAGTAGAGGGAGTACGAGAGAGAAACGAGTGCGCCGCCGATGCTTATACCTCTCGCGCGTCGTCTATATATTACGAAAGCGCGCGGTGCTGCATATACATACATATACATACACACCAGTCGTGTGCATTGCAGCAGCAGCAGCAGCAGCGGCGTCGGGCCTATCTCGTAGCCACGTTGCAGCTTCTCCCTCTCTCTTTCGTAGCAGTATGTATGTGTATGTGTGGTATCTGGAGTCTGCGCGCACAAAGTACCTGAACAACCACCTATCCGCCCTCCTTCCCTTCCTCCCTACCGCTCTGCTAACAACCGCGCGACTTGCCTTAACCCATTTTTTTGTACCCTGTGTGCATATACACATGTGTATACATGTACATCATACACACACATATATATGTATATATATATACACATATATACAGGTGCAACGGTCTTTCGCTCTGGCGCGCACAACACGAGAGAGTATACAGTATGCGCTTGCAGTGAGAAGGGAGATCAATGGGGGATTTTCCTGCTTCTGTCGTTCACGTGTGCATCGGCCTTCCGGGCGTTTTTCTAATTTTCTTTCGCACGCAGGGTCTCTGAGAGTCGGAGCCGCGGATTGAAGTCAGGAGGTATCAACGTCGACGATGACTATTCCAAGAACGTGCGCACCGACATTCGGAGTGACTATATTCGCGCTGTAGCTCGGGACTAATGAAAATTCACCGAACAATCGTTTTTCTTTCTTTCGGGGAGGCTTTCTCTTTTCTTTTTCTCGCGGAGCTGTTCTCCCCCCTCCCTCTTTCCAATCATTCTTCGGAGGGATAATGCTTATTAGGCGTGGTGAGGGCGAAGAAATTCGAAGGGGAGCAACGAGATGTGTGCCGAAGAGAGAATAGAAGCTGAGAAAACTGGATGTTGGAATTCGCGGAGAGTGAAAAAATAACAGAGGAGGGTTTGAATTATATTTGGGTGTATATTTTTTTTGGAAAAAGTAAACGTACCGTTGATGATGGAGAGTTTCGAAATGAAACAGCTAAACTTTTGTTAAGTATACCTATACGCGTAGCTCTTTGGAGGTTCTTTTTTTTTGTTGCTCGAGTTTTTGCATTTACATTGCGGTTGTGATTTCGCGGATTTTCTTTCCACTTTTGCGAATTCCCCCTTTTGACTTCCTCTTTTGCACGAACAAATTTCCTATTTTCTCCGCTCTTTTTCGTTATACTTTACCATTTCTCGCTAATAGTTTATTAAAATTTTATTTTTTCAAAGATAAGCTATTTCTACTTTCTGCAATGTGAAAATTTGTTTCAATTTATTCTCATGTTGAAATTATTAATAATGCATTTTGTTTTTCATTTCAGAAAATACTTTACAAAAACAGCCAGTGAGTTAATATACATACAAATTACACATATTACGTATAACTGTATTATTATAATAAAGCAAAAACATGAACGATTAAATCTTCCGAAAATTGAAATCTCATTTTCTCAAAATTTTTTTCATTATGTCATTCAAATTACACGCATTTTCTTTAAACCACACGTACTGTTCTATTTATCAAACAGCCTGTAAACGAAGTAAAATTTTGAAATCAGATTTTAACGATGCAGCGGCAAACGCCTAATACAGTTCACGCATATAGTACTGTGCATTCTCCTATTGCATCGCAGCAACGCAGCGCTGCTGTTAGCAGACGTGCCCGATTTAATCATATTTTAAGTGCGAACGGCGGTGATTTAAATTAGAGGCGCGTTTAAATCAGCCGGTCGGATTCCCGCGACACGCGACTGACGCTGAATCACAATGCGCGCGTGTGTGCACGCGTTCACTCGCGCCTAGGTGCGTTTGTACCTCCGGGGCAGGTGTGACATACTTCTGCCACTCAAGCCACACATCGCGGACACATTATTTTCGAAAAATCCTTGTCTTATAACCGCGCACGTTAGCTTCTATAACGTGAGTGTACTTTGATATCTGTTGCGTGAAATTGAGATTGGAGGTAATTTGGATTTTTGCTGTTCAATTAGAATGTCAAATCAGAGATTTCTGAGAATTTTAATTTCACTTACGTTTATTATATGTTTTTTATAAAGAGTTATTATTTTCAAGAGTTATTACTACGTTTATTATACGTTTATTAGAGAAAATATAATTATTTCACTGTGTCACGAACAGCATTGACATTATTTCTAAAATAATTGTACAGTTAAATGCTCATATTGAAATACATAAATTGAAATAAATAAATAAAAAAAAAAAAAAAAAATACGGTGATTGTCAACTGTGTTATTAAATAGTATTTAGCGCCATTATATATTATTAAGCTTTTTTTGTGGAATTTATAAATGTATTATTAATACTTTTGAATGACTGGATTATATCAATAATATGTACCAATTAAGCATAAAATAAATTTCAAAAGATTATACTTCATTTATTTAAAAAAAAATTGAATTCTAAGAGCTGAAGTATAAAGTATACAACTTTCGATAAACAAGTATGTGACGATGTATTATGATATTATACCCTGATATATCACAGATATTCTTTACTTCCAGCATGGACGAAATATTAAATTTCGAAAGACCATTGTTATAGAATAAAGACGTATCCCCAACTACCGACTCAACTCTCTTAAACTCAGATATCACATTAGTAAAAGAAACGGAGAAAGAGAGGGGGGAGGGTGCAGAAGAAAAGAAGAGCACTCGCTCGACTACAGTGCGAGTATTTTCCCCCATAAATTCCTTACAAGCTACACACCGGAATCATGGAGGGGGAGAAGGGAAGGGGAAGCTTAAACTTGATAAAAATGACCGCTGAATCGGTCAAATCGAGCGGCAATAATCGCATTACGCGCTAAAAAATAGAGCGGTATTATAGACTCGGCACGCTGGGAAGTTCCTATATATATATACTTTCTACAAAGAACAGAAAAAAAGAAGAACAGATCGCTGAGGTTCTGGCACGACAAACCACCCTACTGCCCGAGCTGCATTTTCCGAACGATGTAACAGCAGTAGCAGCAGCAGCAGCAGTAGTACGCGAGCGAATCGGAGATTAAGGATTATAGCGGCGGCGATGCGTCGTCGTATAGTCGACGTCGTCAACCGGTGTCAAATGGATGCGAAAATTACTCGGCCGAGCGTCGTCGCGTATATATACATATATATTGAGTCAATGCCCATCGCGAGTGATATGCGTATATGTGTGTGTGTAGGGCAGTAGTGAAGAGCGTGGGCGAGCGAGCGAGAGTGGCCGAGGTTGGTTAGCTCGGATGGATGGACGATTTATCGCTCGAATAATTAATCAATTACAGGGCCAAGCCATTGGCAGGTATATAAACCTACGACGAAACTTCCGTAATCGTGCTCACCATGCTATAGTGTATGTATGTGTATGTGTATATATATAGGTGCAGTGGTTTTAAACGCCGCAACGGCACCGCCTGGACGGCTTTTCGGGACAGATTTGCCGATGCTTGGTTTACCTGTGCTGATGGCGGGGAGTTGATGTTATATATATATAGGGGTTGCTTGTGTATAACGACGGGAAATGTTTGCCGTAGTTTTGGGAATTGGGTTGACAAAAGTTAACAGTTTTCGTGTATATAATATACGCACGATAAAATATATATATATGGAATTTTCAGTATATGGTTGCGTTTAGGTCCTTTTATGACTATACGATATAGTATGTTTTTTGCGAATGAATATATAATTTTAACTTTAGAAAAGATAAGTAGGTTTGTCATTTAAATAAACTTATTAATTTTTCATATATGTATATAAACATGTAACTGTAAACTTTTCGAGTATACATATACGAAAAACACTCACTCACTAAAAGCGCACGTAACACAGAACGCGACAATATTTAAAATTCACAGAGCGGTACGCAGCTTTCGCGTAAACGTCGAAACTTTTGCTTACATTATTTTATATACGTATATATGTAATTGAAATGTTGATTTCACTGCGTTTGCGATGGAAAAAGCGCCGCGGGCGTCAATTTTCATGCAAAGCAGCGCCAAGTTTTGATATATGCGCGCTGGTATATAACGCGCGGCAACGGCAAATAGCGCGCACGCTTACAATTTTGGATTGTTGAAGTTTCAACTGATATTAGGAGCCTCGATAACTTCGTGTGCATACACACACACACACACAGCTGGGATTATTATACGTTGGAGCGCAGCAACAGCCGCACGTGCAAAATTCGCGTATATAGGACTTGTTTACGCGAGGAGGTAAGCGCGTGCACGTGGTTGGAAGAAAAGTTATCGGACTCGGCGCAGCGACTCGACGAAATATGTTTAAACGCTCGCGCGCGTGCGCGGTGAATCGTATTATTGACACCGCGCGGAATTATCTCGTTACTCTCGCGTTTTACTCGCAACATTGCGCTCGCAGTAGCAGCAGCAGCAGCATCGGCAATCGGATTGAAACTGTCTGCGTTTTGGCGCCTGGCTTCAATTTTATCGACATTCGCGTCTACCGTTGTCGTCGTCGTCGTCGTCGAAGCATTTTCTCTACTCCCCTGTCGCCTATATATATATATATATATAGGTATTATAAAGCGACTCGTTCGTGCGCGGCGTGGTTCTCGAAGGGTGCACGGCTTGTTTCGCATATAAAAATACAGCGGCGCTTGTGTACATAGATAGATATATATATGTACACGAATCTCTCTCGTGTGCAGACGCGAGTTATGGGTTACACGGTGCCTTGTAAACCGCAACATCCTCGAAAGTGAAATAATGATGATATATCGTTTGCGTATACGCATGTATACGTATATATATGTATAAGTAGGCGGAGCTCAGCGCCCGGCATCGATCTTATATACGCGCGTGGTGTATTTATAGCGCCGTAACGGACTGGTTACAAGCGTGGTTGTATATGTATGTGTATGAGAGAGAGAGAGAGAGAGAGAGAGAGAGAGAAGAGCGCGGACATTGAAAGAAATACACTTGTAAATCAATAGGATTTTACGGGTTACGAGGTATTAAACCGGTGAGCGGAAAATTTTACCTCAGCGACGACTGCTATACATGCTCCATCGTAAAGCTTGTACGCGCTCGCGCACTTTTTGCGGCTTACGAAGACATCGATTCTCTGAGAATCGAATTTTCATGTTTTTTAACGACCGATTCGCTCCACTTCTCGGACCTTTTTTCTATTACGCGAAGAATCGTGCCGAGCGTTCGTTCTTGTTTCTCCGATATTATTCAGTAAGTGCGCGCGCGTGCGGCCTTCAGTTTATACATAAATATTTACACATGCTTGTTTAATACAAGCAAGGATGGTTTGAGTGTTGCACAGTAAACTGTACATGAAAAAGTCGTATACAATGAAATGTTTGAAATGAATATACCTACATTGTAAATATTATATAATTAAAATTTGCAATATATACGCCGACCACATACATGTTTACCGGAATTGTATATTAATATTTTTCGTTACTATTATAATACAAATATATTTGGTAAAATTCCCACTGAAAATTTTCTACAATTTACTTAAGTAGATGGGCATGCGTAATACTCTGTATTAAACAGAAAATTGTTATATTCAGAGAGGAAATGTAGCGTTTGTAAGGGGAAAAAATTGCTCCAGACACTCAAATCTCCCGTGAGAATGTTATAATCTTCAGCGAGCTCGGTCTTTCTGCCTCTGTGCTCCTCCCCCTCTCTCTATCTTCCTCTTTCTCGCTTTTTTTTTCTTCTTCTATAAGGCTCACACCAAGGCGGCACAGCTGCGTGAGTATGTATGTATATATATATATATATATATTGCCGAGAGAGAGAGAGAAAGAAAGAGAGAGAGAGAGTAAGAGAAAGCGCCGGCAGCTCCCCTTGCTTTCCTAATTTCCATTAAGCGCTGACGAATGAATTCGCAGGAGCGATTTTTAATGTCAGGGATTAAACGCGAGTGGGACGCTTTGTAATGAAAAAAATCAGATGAACGATGGCGCTTATATATAATAAGAAGGGAGGCCGCTGGATTGAATTTTTTTTTTTCAACGACGAAAGCTCGTACACGCGTACTGCGTTCGATGGATTTTCCGTTGAGTCATTGCAAGGTGATCGGTTACTTTTATCCGTATTGGAATTTTGCCTTGTTTCGTATATACACATATATATATACACGTGCGTTAATTATTCGGAAGAATGTGAGGGGGAAAATTTTCATTAAATATTGTTTGGGCTTCCCATTGACAGATAATATTTTAAACGCTAATGGAAAAGTCATTCGCGGATATATATAATGAAGTGTTCATTTGTTTCCAGGTCATTGATGTATATTGCATTCAGTGCAAAGAAGATAAATTTCGGACTGCTCATACATACATACATAAAACGCAATGATTAAACGATACAATTGTCTAACCATAATGATGCTCTAAGTTGTTTGTTTAATTATTTAAACGACATATATACGAGTATATATAAAGACACGAGTGCGTATATATACAACATTCATTACCGATAAGCCAAACGCAATAACGTTGTTGATGTTGTTGAAACAGCACGAAACCATTTCCGCTGTATGTTTACAATGGCGAAACATATATATCATAGCAATATTAGAAAGTCAGCAATGTGCTACTACGAGCATATACTACGGGTAATATTTGTACAATAAATTACGCGTGGATATTAAGTAAATATCAAGTATATAGCGCGCTGAGTGGGCGCACGCTTGATTATTTCCCTTGATCACAACACAGAGTCAGAGAGAGAGAGCGAGAATGCGCGCATGGTGAATTTTCATTATCTGCACTCGGGCTAAGCCCGAGTTTATTCGCCAGTGATAATTCAATTGCGCCACTGCTGCTCTGCAGCGTGAATTCTAGATTAAGGGGAACGACAAGAGTTACGTCCTCGCACGCGCGTGCAATGCAGCTCCCGTGTGAATTAATTTATTGCTCACGATTCATCGGCAATTCTTGAGCAATCCCGAGTATACCCGAGAAGGAAGAAGAAGAAGAAGAAGAAGAAGAAGAAGAAAGAAGCGTGCGAGCTCATTCGAGGGTATTGCATTATTTACATAAAAATTGACGCGCGCAATTTATCACGAGGATAGCGGTCGAGTTCGTATATATATATATATATACGATCGTTCGCTCGTTCGCTGATGTATATATGGATGTTTACGGTAGAGTAAACCTCATTTATTTTCGCTTCGCATTTTCCCGGCTCATTTAGAAGCGGCAGCGCGCGCTGGATCCTTTCAGCGCTCGCGTACGGGTCAATCTCAATTACCCGAGGAGTACGAGAGCGCGGCGCGCGCGCGTGTGTGTGTGTATGCGTGACCCATCTCATTGACCGGGACTCAATCGTATATGGCTCTCTCTCTCTCACTCGCTCTCTGCAGTGATGGGCCACTTCGCGAACAAGAAACGCTCTTTCGATGCGTGCTAGCGCTTGTGTGTATATATATAGCGCATCCTAAGTCGGGTAGAGGAGAAAATAAATGATGATTTAGTCGTTGATTATATAGGAAAATGCTATGCGATTTCTGTGTTGATTAGTTTGTATAAGTAATGCATGTAAACTTTACATTATGGTAAAATATATATATGTATATATTATTGGTGAGCGTGGAAAGTATACAACGCAGGATAATTGCTTTTACGTAACACATACACGCGGTACAGGTTATTTCAATTATACAATTGTTTTTGGCTTGTAATAATATAAAACTACGCAATACTCAATGGGCTTTCGAGAAAAATAAACCAATGATTGAGCAATAATTGAGTCGCTTGCAATTATCTCGACTTCTTTTTTCTTTTCTTCTATATATACCGCGTGAACGTGAAAGAAGCGAAAACGGACGAAAATGACATAATTATACGAAAATGATGCCATTAACTTTAAACGTAACGACAAGTACTGTCACGATTTCAGGCGTTATTTCGTCGTCGTCGCACAGCAGACCTTTACCGACCTCTTCGCACGAAGGTGATTTCACCTCCTGCAACACACGTTACAAAAATACTCTCGACGACGGGCACGCGCGTCGTGTATATAGTGTATAACGGACTCACGTCATTCTGTTTTTACAATCTTACACTCGCGTGGCGTGCTAACCGACGAAATGTAGCTACATATACATGTACTTACGACGCGCGGACAAAAGACAGCTGGGAACATAAATAAAAGCTCAGCTAATAGGCCGTTACGTGTATATAAGCACGCGAGGGTCAAACTGCCCGGCCCTGGTATTATATAGCACCCGCAAAACGCGCGAGTGAACGTATGGCGCGAATTACTCCCTATATATATATCCACATACCTTCATCGTTACACACGTATCCTCGCACACGCGCGTGAAAGTCTTATTCTCCCTCGTTATACGCTTTGAGGTCGTCGATATAAAGCGACGTGAGCCATAAGGCGCGCGCGCACACGCGTCTGTCGGTATATAAGAATTTTCGCGTATAAAGCTCTATACTCTCTCCCTCTCTCTCTCTCTCATATACACCGCAGCTTTCGCATACGACAAAAACGAAGGCAGCGACGGCAGTCCGACCTACATTCCTCTCTCGATTTTTCCCTCTTCGCTTTCGACGATTACGCCGGCGACGCGGGCGCGCGCGGCGCGAAGAGACTGGGAGGGAGGCTGACTGCCGAGTTTACACGAAGAAGAGAAGTCTAGGCGAGACCTCGTCAAAGTCGCCGCGCGGCGGCTGCTATGCGGAGCTCTCCTCCCTCCCAGAGTAACAGCCTGCGCGCGAAAGGAAAATAAAAGGGGCGCGTTGAGGGGGCAGGAGGGCGCAGAGAAAGAAAGCTTGCCGGGAGCATCGACACCCATGATTATCATTCTTCCCGCGCGAGAAAAAAGAGAGAGAGATAAAGAGAGAAGGGCGAAGGTGAAACTGAAGGCGGGTATGTGTGGGTTTTGTTTTTTCTTGTATATATAGCCCGCGGCTTATTCGAGCCCCGCAGACAATTTGTCGCTGATTCCGCGAGCGCCCACGTATTAGTTTGAAATGTATATGCGACTGCTGCCGTATATATAATGTTTGTCTTTGAGATAGTAAAGGAGAAATCCGGCTTTGTTTGTTCTTTTTTTCCGGCACGGCAAAGGAAGAATGATTGCCGTGTGCGCGCTGATGTGAAGAAGCAATTCTCAAAAAGGCGCTTAGCGTTAGAGAGGGAGAGAGTGGATGTAACGTGGAGTGGCAAAGTAGATATACGTATATATATGTAGTACGTGCGCATGGGGCTTAGATGTTTTTTTTTTAGCCCGAGAAATGGAATACAAAGTGCGGTTTTTTGTATCTGCAATGGGCCGAGTATCTTTATTTACCGAGGCGAACAGGGGAGCTTATGTTGAAACGAAAATTACCCGTTGTGCGGGGGAGTATAGCTATGGGTACGGCAATGGCAGACAATGTATTTACTAATGAAAATTAAGCTACGTATTTGAATTATATTGTTTGCGTAAAAGTTTAGGGATGACGTATGGCAAATATGCAAATAATAATGTATGTGTGTATTTGTTCAGAGCATGGATGGAAGATAATTTATATTTCATAATGTAAAGATGTACATTGGCTGTTTAATATATGAATAGTATTATATGCTAACATTTATTTATGTAAATTTTTTGATAGTATATATATTTATGAATTGAAAATTGCTTATTTTAATAGAATAATGTAAATATTATGATTGGCAACTCTGAAAACTTAAATATTACATACAGGCTATTCAAAACCACAAACATTAATTTAATAAAACACATTTTTTTATAGGAAAACAAAAGACATGAAAGTGTTACGACGAGTATAAAGGCAAAGTATCAGAAGTACTATCGATAGTTGTGAACATGCTCGTATTTAAGGGGTCATTGTGTAGTAAAATTCTTACTAAAGTTTTATGCCTGGGAACAGCGAGCCATTAAATATTTAATAACTGTCAATACTAGTAACTTAGACGATAGTAATTAAGGTAAATTTATGTGAGTGCCTATTACAGGGCGAGAGCAACAACCCACTTTACGGTATGGGGCGTAAATTGAATTATTTTAATAATACAAGATCGTTATAATAAGTATTAAAACATTCTTTCTATAGTGGACCATTAATGTTATTATACCACGTCGGAGCGGTGTCACATCTGATTACGGTTACTACGCTTACTTTTATTTTAATATTTGAGCAGAACCGTCTCACCACGAACTCATAGATTGTAATTCTATTTTGATACCTCAATTTAGTACAATCTTTTTTATTATACTAAAATAAAAATAAAAACAAATCGTTCGTCTTTACTTGCGAAAGTGAAAGAACTAAATAACCCAATTTCTGAAAAAGAGGATAACCTTCGAGAATACCTCCGCATTTTCACTTTTGAAACAACCCGGGGAACGCATTTCAATCCGGAGCAACTGGAGACATAACCTTCCAAATCCGACATGCCCTAAAATTCAAAACAAAAGTTTTTATTGCGCAGTGTACACGAAACCCTCCCGCACGTAAATCTTCGACGTTCCCGTGTACTTCATTACATTCTTCGACGCTTCGCCGCGTGCTGCAGCGGCACCTTGTATCTCGTTCCCCTCCTTTTCCTTTTCTCTCTCTCTCTCTCTCTTTTACCCTCTGGCTTTGTTAAGAGCAATCGTAGAAAATACGCGTCTCTCTGTTTTACAACGTACACGCGAGCGTCTTGCACCTATATAGACACTTTATCGCTCTGGTGCAATTAGAAAAGCAGCGAACGTCAAAAAGGCAGCAACAGCAGAGCCAGAGGAGCGAACCCTTTTGACGTGTGCACGATAAAGAAAGCACTCACATGAAAAAAAAGAAAAAGGAAAAAGTAGAAGGAAAAGAAAACCAGGCGTGAGAAGAGTAATCTTAAGGCTATATACCACTATACGCATATATACACACACACGCCAAGTCCTCTCGCTCCGACTCAAATAGCCCGTGGCTCTCTTTCAGGGGAACCTCCGCAGGGGTAGATGTCCCTGGCTAACGATCGGCAGCCACGACGACAAAAGACAGGCGGTTCACCGCAGAGAAATCCTGAGAATCGCGAGAAGAGTCGCGACGCTGTTGGCTTTTTATTTAGAGGTGCGCGGTGACAACAAAGCGCCCCACTGACGCGTTGACAAAGGACGAAACAAGGAAGCCAAACGGAGAGTAAACGAGTAAATGACGTGGCAGAGAGAGAGGAGGAGGAAGGAGGGAAAGAGAGAGTGTTGCGGAGGGAGAAATGGAGTAGACGTGTTTCCGGGTGAAAAATCCGACGAGTATGTGCGAGGGCGCGCACGCGCGTGCTCCATATACGCAGTTTAGCGAATTCTTTCGACGGATGTTGCGCGCGTGCGTGTTGCTGCTGCTGCTACTGCGGTGAAGGCGCAGGATTAAGCTTTTTCATCCGTAAGTGCGCTGACGAGGATTCCAAGTGTTTTTTTCTTTTCTTTCCTTATTCGAAGCGTAATTATTTTTTGTAGATTGTCTCTCAGCGAAAATGAAAAGAAGGATTTAAAGTGTCAGTAGGTCGTGGCTGGTATTGTCAATTTTCATTGTTACCGCGAAATTGTTGTTGATTAAAGGAGGAGTAATAAAATTGACTAACCCGCGTCTCTCTCTCACTCTCTCTCTGTGCCCCTATGTGTAATTTAACTTGGTAAAATACGGACGAGAGCAAATACCGAGTTTCAAAGCGCCCTTCGTTAGAAACGCGGCTGACTCAATTGTCCGTTACTACTTGTAACCTTACTGTTACTACTTATTACATCTGCCCTGGGAATAAGTCGATAATAGTGTTCTCCCCAAAGTCTATTAGCTTTAATACGGGAAATTCCAGGTTACGTATAAGTTAATAATAAAACTGATTCGATTTCGTAAACGATATAATATAATAGCCATGATTTTTGAATATTAAATATTTTGTATAAAATAAGAGTTTTTCAGTAACAAGTTGTCCAAGAATTTCTTCGGTTAATTTTTCATCACTTTTTTCCTCTTCCTTATACCATCTTTCCTTTATACTAAAGAACGTTCTAAATTAAAATAACTTATTATACTTTCCATTACTTTTAATAAAATGCACTAAACCGTGAAAGTGCAGGATAAAGAAAAAAGAAAAAGAATAGACTAATCCGTATACTGTACGCTCACTGTAAAAACTAAAACAGTTTTATTTCCCTTTTTTTTATAATTCAGCATTTTTATGAAAAAATCTTTGTAAAATTCTACATTTTCTAAAATTCTTCTGCTTGGATCAAGTGCTACATAAACTTTACCTCGTTTGCTCTTGTAACACCGACTTTTATAAAATTATGATAATGAGAATCGCCGTAACGCCAAGTTACCATAGCTTTGCTTAACGCTTGTGCCACTTAAAGTTTTTAATTAAATCGAACAAAAAGAACGTACCAAAACTTTCTATACCTAAATGCTTATAAACATATCGATGCATATTTTCAATCCATCTATAAAATAAACATTCGCCGCTATCTGTTTGACAAAAACCGTCCGTATAACACCTATAGTACATTCATATATATATCCTCATCCCCCTGAAACATTCATCAAAGGATTTTCGTGCTCCTGCGAGCAGTGAAATGCAAGAATAAGCACGAGCAGTAAGGATATAACATTACGATACACGTACATATACAGAGAGTGCAAAGGAAAATCAGAGCAGCGTGCTATCGGTGATATATTCGGTTAGGAATAGACGGTAGCTCTCTGCGTACTCGCGCTCTTTCTCGGTACTGTACGAAACAAAGAAAAAGAAGACAGCAAGCAGAGAGATAGGCAAGGACAGATAGGGGAAAAGCGTGCGACGCGTCCCCTTGGAGAGTCCCTCTCTCTCTCTCTCTTCCTCTCGACTATGACACTTGTAGTGCGCACGGCCAGGCGTTCCAGACTCTCGTGGTAGCTAGAGGTATATCGCCGGCGGCTCTCAGGGGACAGAGACTGTAGCTCTCTCTCTCTCACTCTCTCGCATACGCGGCTACCTTACCGGACGCGAATCTAAGCGAAGGCGCGCCCGCCGTGCACAGCCCGAATCTATAGCCCCGCTTTTAATCTCCCGAGGCCGAAGCGTGCGAGCCGCCGCTGGGAAATAAGGAGAGAAAAAAGGGAGAGAGAGAGAGAGGGAAGGAAAAAGGAAATTCTGTCGCGCGTCTCCTAAGGGTGCTAAGCGTGCAGAATTTCACGATTTTTCCGCAACGCGCGCCCGTGCCGCTCGGTGAAATACGAGCCCGGCGACTTTTTGCGGCCGGACGGACGGTATCTTCTCTCATGCTCTCTCTCTCTCTCTCTCCCTCTTTCTCGCTCTTTCTCGTGCACACCGGTTCGCTCTTTCGCTCTTCTTTTTTTTAGTCCCATTCGTTTTTTGCAGTTGCGCGTGCGCGCGCTGACGAAACGAAAATACGATTGCGCGCGCGGTGAATCTGGGATTAAAATTTTTCAATGTTTCGGACTTTTTGAATTTATTACTCGCTCGGCGCGTTCGCGCGTACACGCGGGATTGATTTTTACAAGTCCGAAAGGAAGGAAGAAAGAAAAAAGTCGAATAAGCGTCGCCACGAATAAATTCGAGTCAGAGTTCGGCGTGCGTGCGGCTTAAATGCGTTAAAAACTCGACTTTACGAGTTTTTTTTCGATCGGCGCGACTCGGTGTGAAAAATGTCCGTAGCGGGAAATTGGATGTTCGTTTGGAGGGAGTGAAGGCACGTGATTCAGGGGTACGAGAGAGAGAGAGAGAGAGAGAAAGAGAGAGAGAATTTTGACTTAGGGGAGACGGGCTTCTAAAATACTTGAGCGTATTCCGATTTTATGAGCTTTATTTTTTAGCTTTGTCATCTATTAATGCCAGTAATTCATCATTTTTTTTGTATACGTATATAGTTTCGAGATGGTGGGGAGCAAGAAAAATGATCTGTCTTGCATAAAATTTTCTTGCCCCCCGGTGACACAGAAGAAATAGAATTCCCTTGGTGAACGTCAACGAGTTGTTTATGCAAGTTTATTACGATTAGTTATTAATGTAAAATTTATAAAGTTTGAATAAATAATAAGAACGATCAGTAAACTTTTAAAGGATTTAAATTTTGTCTGCAAATATATTCATTAACTTTTATTTCAATCTATTATTCAAATCTGTATTTTATGGGGCATGCTATAGCCAAGGTAATAATAGTAAACCGTGAACTGTGAACTGACATTTCATTGATCATATAATTATGGCGATTATTACCTCTCCTATAACTATAGTTTAAAAAGTTTAGTGCATTCATATAGATATCTGCCATTCATTGATTCTGCAATTACCAATATCGTCAACTTTATAAAATTAATTGAGCTTAAAAGTAGTCATATTTCTACAGTCTTTGGAAAACACCAAGTATAAGAACATTGGCAAGTTTAATTTAACTCTTGAATTATTGCCTGCACTACGTAAAATACCCAATTGCGGAAAAAGTCAATCTCTGACCTTATAACAGAATAATAAAAATACTACAATTTTCAACAATGAATTCCTGAGTATTGTTCGTACTATTAACTATATGTACCAGTTTATATTAAAGTAAATTCAAAATTAGTTACAGTATAATATAGAGGGAAAATTTTTAAGGTTAAATTATGGTAATATGGACGAATCTTATCCCAACATTACCTAAACCACTTTATATATACGTCCCGTGTACGGTTCCAAACTTTGTCTCGTTATTGCATCAACATTTAATATGTTTTATCCTATGCTGTTCCGCTATAGCATCATCTTGCATACAGCTTTTTTTACATATTTAACAGAAAAAAGTATCGAAACAAGTTTGTTTTTGAATTAAATAGTAACAAAACTACAAAATCAATTTTTTATGTCGAAGAGATCTAGAAAATGTTGTCACTTACTAATGTCTGAACTTTCTTCTATACTGGTTTTACCTTATTTAAAATAATCATAGATATACAATTATTCTGTTAATTACTATATGATATTATCTCATTAAAATTATCCGTTTACTATATAGTATTCAGTTTATACTTAAAATAGAAAAAGAATGTATAAAAAACGAATTTTCGGCAGAAATATTTGCTATAATTTATTATTAGACATGTAGAATATCATTACAAAATAATGCAACGTAATCAGTGTAAGTATTATCAGGTTGATGATTAAATTTTAATGAATAATTGATCATATATGCATTATAATGAAGTAAACAGAATAATCTTTGTTCAAATTCAAATTAGGAAATAGTATTCCATATATGCAAATTAATGCATGGTGCGATAAAATTTATTCTAACAACAATCAAATTATTTAAATCGTGTCATACTCAAAATCTTACAATGTATAATCGCATGATGCAGAAGTGTTGGCATTAGAATAATCCTATAGCTTTTGACGATATGAAACATATTTAGACACATGAATAACAAAATACAATATATAAATTGTCTCAACAATACCATATCCTATTAAATTATCGGTTATCTTTAAGCATGCTCCAGCCTGGCACGGATACAATCACATTATACCGGAGAGAAAACTGGTGAATCACTCAACGAGAAAGGAAAGCAGAAGGCAAAGTGATTTACAAAGAAGGAATCGAGCGATAGCGATAGCCCGAGCTTTTGTGGTCAGCGCTTACTCCCACGCGTTCGCGTAATCTTTTTGGATTCATTTAAGCAGCGCTTACGAAGAGCTATCGTAGCGGCACGGAAGAATAAAGCTTCAGGGCGTATACTCCGTATACACGCGCGCTCTCGGGCTCTCCTATATAGCCGAGGAGTCAAAAAGTTTCAACCAGCGAGCCTTTCCAATTTACGTTCAGGCGGTGAGTATATAGCGGGGAACGAGAAATAGAGAAGCGGGCGGGAGAAAGAACGAAGAGTCAGATAAGTGCGAGAGGTTGTAGCGCGCGCTGTTAAACGCCCGGAAAACGACCCCGGAGCATCAAAGATACGGGCGAGATCGAGGATCCGTCGTCGTCGTCGTTTCCAGCCGGAAATAAGAGCGAAAATCTTGTTTTCCTATACCCTTACCACTCGGCCTCTCTCCCTCGCTAAACGCGTACGCACGTATATACGCGTACACAGAAGCAGAGGAAAAAATATCGGGAATGAAAATAACTTATTCATCCACTCCTACATTCGCGTAAAATGCTTATATAGTTCTACCGAATTATCATACTATACCAGTTCTCGTGTGGATATATGTATATACGTAAACGCAAGAACGCGTGCGAGGCGTGAATGTGCCTTTGTGTGTCGATTTATGACTTTTCGATCGATGTGCTTTGCGGTGGCAATTTTGAGGCGAAAAAAGACTGAGGAAATCTCGAGGAAACGGTCTATATAAGAGAAAGCGAGAAGAGCCTCGTGCGCGCGAGCATATACGCGAGCTCCTTCACTTGATTAACTGGATCCTTGGCTCTTGCGCGCGCACGTAACGCTCGTTGCCAAGTAACGCCGAGAGAAGTCGAAGAGGCATATCAGCGTTATGGAAATCGCTTTAAGAGTTCTGACCTTAATATCTCGTTCGTTGAATCTTGCGCGCGCGCGCGCGCGGGATCGCGGCTCAAGTTCAAAAGTTTCAATGAAAAGACACCAGCGAGTGAGCACGCTGTGAACGAGGGAGAGAAATCACGGTATTAATGCCTTTTGATGGAGATTGGCAAGAGAGGGGGAGAAAGAGAGAGCCACTTCGCTGCCGCTTCTGACGAATATAACTTTTCATCAGCGCCCTCTTGATAAGAATCGCAGAAGTTTGCTAATTATTATTTTCACCCAGCAGTAGTAGCAGCAGTGGCAACAGCAGCAGTAGCAGTAGTATAACAGGAGTATAGCAGCAGTACAGCTATAGGGCGTAAATAAATACGACGCCAGTGGGGCGCGAAAAAGCTCGTATTTAAAAATCACTCGAACGTATTGCGTTTCGCTTTGTCCATTTCGGATGGTCGGAGCTTCCCCGATCCTCTCTCGGCGTATATATTGGACACTTCAGCTGTCGCAGAATCAAGCTCGAGGGATAAGCAAATCTTCACGTTTTTTGATTCAGTGATTCAGAAAAACCGATTTCGAAACTGCCTGATGCGCGCACGAGGGATAGCGAGGCTGGCAGGTAGAGCTTGATTCACTGGAATGTTTGAAAGTGTCCATCAAACTTTGAAATTCGCTTGGATTTCTCTCTCTCTTACTCTCTATACGCGCGCAGTTGCATATTGATTTTGGGCTTTGCCAATTTCACAACCAGCCACCGAGCGAAATCGGAAAATTCCCTTTGTCACGCTCGGATGTGCAATTAATTACTTTAATTTTATAATTCGTGCCCCATCGTCTGTAATTACAGTGCGAGCATGCGTGTTGTTTGTACGAGCTGCTCTACACGATCATTATTAAACGTATATTCGAATGTTGCGCTCTGATTAATGTACACATTTCAAATTGATCTACGCAATACTCAATTGTAATAAAAAAAATAACATACTCAATTAATCAAATCTACAATGCGGCTTTTGTATTATTTCATACTTATTTTTTTACTATGCTATAATAAACATCTATATATCTTGTACAGATTTTGTTTTATTCGCGAGTAAACACATTAAAACTCAGAATGTAGGATGCTTCTTCAGCAAATTCACATAGCGATACGTTAAAAATGTCAAGATCATGTGTCCATTTAAAGTGCGCCTCTGCGCTTATAATTCAAAATGCGCCATTAGCTTTTAATGCGTCATATATGATTCTCGTCTGAAACTATATGCATAAGTGATTGATGGGCCTCAAGTACATATATACATACACACACACACACACACACACAAGGAACGCGCATCAGAGTCTACTGCATGGCAATAAAGTCAACGTAATGAAACCGACACTGCTAGTCGCAGTATTAAGACAAGGTTGGCGTTATTACGACCCGACATTATCATGACAGTGCTGACCCCCGCGCGCGCGTCGTCGTGAGCACCGGTGCTGGTTTATAGTTTATAACGGAATTAAAAGCAGTTTGCGCAAAAGGACCTTATTACAAACTCATTTAAATAATCATAAAATTAAATGAACTTTTTGTATACTATATGTCGATTGCCTGTACCGGGACGGATCGTATATTTGCATGTTTTGCATGTCCCATTCGGCGTGTGGCTTTTATTATTCATTACCCTCTGTATTTCGAAAGCTTTTCGTTTATGACGCTGTCTATACGGCGAAGTGAAAAGCTCGCTTTGAAATGTTTTAGATCGTAATTTCCATTATTACTACTTTTGATCATATTAAAGTTCATTTTCATATATCATTGCAGAAACCTGACCAAATGGTTTTAAGAATTCTAGAAACTTTATATAGATAAAAGAGACATTTCTAAGTTAAAAATTTATGTTTGAATTTTTTATAGTTTATTTTTAAAGTCTTTCACAGTTATATTTTTATGTGACTACTAATTGTCAGAGTGTATTCAAATATTTTTTGTTATTTCAAGTCGTTAAAAACAGGTCAATATGTGCATATAAAATAATATTAAAAAAAAATATAGACCTCGTAAAATATTTAAATTAAAAAAATAGCTTTTCCGATGTACGCTAAATCTTTTATTTATCAGTAAATCTAAATCCAAAGCTTAAAACAATGACGTACTGCTTATGAAATCACAGCTGTATCTTCGCAGCACCGGCATATAACTGACGGATAGTGAATTAGCTATTTAAAATCGATCCACCCTTGCACCCCCGCTCTAATCGATTTTGTATCCGGTGTGAAATGCACTCACTATAACGCGATTACTCAAAGTCCATTATTCGAAGACTAATTTACCATTTGTAAAGGTGACAGATTCGAATTAGCACCGAACACTCGCAGCCTGCAGCTATGATCGATCATCGAAAAAGGGCCTGACTAAATATTAGGACAGCGGTAATTGAAAATTCATGCGACTATGCGAAGCATTCGCAGCCATATATAGCTCCAACAGCGACTATATTATAGAATTTTCGATCGACTGCGGATTTAACGTATACCCATTGAATTTCAGAGATGTAAATTTTCCTATTGCCTCGCATCGTGTCCGCGTATCCGAGGCGCTCTCTGCAACTACCGATATTATACCACGCGAGGTGGGCCGATCTATTTGCCGGTCTATCGGCTTTACATTTTGCCCAATAAATATATATTACATATATATATATATATATATATATATATATATACGTGAGTATTCGTTCAAAAAGATCGGCTAAGTTGTTTTATTGACGCGGGATTAGGCAGTTCATTGCACGGAAAACTTCGGGACAATCGAGCGAGTGAACACGATGCGAACGACTCAGAGAGAGAGAGAGAGAGAATATAGAGTAGAGAGAGAAGAGCAGCGTAGCGCGCGAAATTTGGCCCGAAGTTACAGCCCGAACTTGCGGAGATTTGCATTTTACGTAATTCACGTGATCATGCCCCGAGGAACGTGTCTGGAATTCGATTGTGAACAATTTCCCTTCCCTCCTCCGTCCGAAAAGAAGATGAATTCAAACACTTCGTACTTTCGAGATTGTTACTCAACAGGTATTGCAAAAGCGGTGAGGACCGAATTCAATAGAATTTCATCTGAATTTCTCCCGAAAAATTATATTTCTATCGTAAAAGGTTACTTTCGAGAGGTGAAAACTGTTTGAATTTAGTTTGAATTGTAGGATGTGAAAAGTACGGTTGACTGTAATAAGTGTAATGAGGGTAATATATGTGTACCCCGTATGCATTAAGTAGATTAAAGGATGTATGATACATTTGTTCTCATAGTAAAGGATATATTTTACGCGCTGTTCAACCCTTTAATTCAAAAGCATAATTAGTTAATGAACTACAATTATTATATGAGATAATGAGCGTATTTCCAACATAAGGGTTTAATTAACATATGGTCCCGGTGTTTGCACGGCGATGTATACTTTTTATAATTTATAATTTTATAATACTGTGATATCTCTAAAAACTGTACTTACTCTGAAGTGTATGACGGTTAAAAAATTTATTTTGACGTAAAATTATAATAAGTAACTATATATACGTATATAGTTTCAAACGTCTAGTGAACTAAAAATTATACACGCTTTAAAATTCAGTGTCAGTATAATTAGGTCGTTCATTTTCGCGGAAAGATTATACTCGAACTTACCGGATCAGCACTTCATTAAAAAGCGAGAGGATGTAACGACATAATCACTTACCTGAAACACAAAAAATATTTAAATCAGATACATGAATAATTGATATAATAAGAACTATAAATAATTGCTATAAGTATGTATAATATACACTTTGATAAAATAATTGTAAAAGCATTCAAATATTCATTCACGGGCGGACAATTCACACGCAATAAATTTACAAACCTATATAGCAAATATTGCATTTCCTTTCAACAAAAATCTATTTTCGCGTATTACCATCGCGTCAACCATCGAAATATATATAATAGAGTATTTCAAATACACACCCACACAGCATCGCGAAGCATATATACACAGCAGTACACACAGTCAGGAGTTGAAAAGCTCCCGAAATAGCCCGTCGCGCGCGGTCGTGCACTCGAGTGTGGCGGCAGTAAATTCAGATTTGATAATGAAAGTCGACGGATTCGCGGGAGTAGGTAGTACGTACTGGTACGTCGTCGCGCGCTATGTTGTGACGCTTCGCCCGCAAGACGATTTATACCGATTCTTCATTTTTCACCGATCATCATAAAACTCGCGACTCCTCGGCGCGGGGACGAAGTGAAATATATAAAACAGCGCGGAAGGGTGGGAGGGGAAGAAAAGTTTGGTCGTTGCACGCCGCTCGTCGCTTTCTACGCCACACCGAAATAGTTTTCGCGGACGGAAGAGAGAGAGAGAGAGCGAGAGTCGAGCAGCCGTGAAAGTCAGCTAAAGTCGGCGGCGAAAAAAGATTAAGGGCTTGAGCAGGCGGGCGCCACTTTATTTCGTAGCCGTCAACGTCTTGTCGACGATATTTTAGACTCGGCATTGTCGCGCCGCGTTCTCGGCTTTTCCCGTCTCCCCTTCTATTATCTTTCCCTCTTTCTCTCTGCAAAGAGTCTCAAGACGCATTTTCCTCCTCTTTCCATGTACTATATACATAGACGCATACATCTCCGTGGGCGCTTCGATTTCCCCGTGTTCGCGGGCAGGTATCTAAGTCACCGTCGACGACGTCGTTTTCCTCCTTTCTCTTTCACCCCTCTCTCACTCTCCACGGAGTGCGAGTAAGAAAGGCCAATCCCGTTGCACGCACTGCCCTCCTTTCTTCTTTTTTTTTTTTTGTTCAAGGGTGCAATCGCGAGCACGCTTTTTCTCCGAAAGTGCCTCGGTGCGGTTAAATAGTCGCGGTCAGACCGCAAGTGGCCTTCCTCTCTCTCTCTTTCTCTTCGCTTTCGAGCACTTTCCAAGCGCTTTCGATGCCCTTCCTTCTCCACGCTCGCTCGCTTCCTTCCTTCCTTCCTACTTTTCTTGTGAGCTCGTTCGATTCCTGCCGGTTTACTATACTCTGCTTGCTACTCTCCGCCCTCTCCTCTCGCTCCCATCCGTCGCTCGTGAAAAACCAAGCGCTCAGCGGTAAGTTTTTTAAAGGGGGCGCGCGTACTCGTTAGCGCGTTGCTGCTGCACGAGAGAGAGAGAGAGAGAGAGTTTGCGGAAAATCAACTTTCGCCTATTTAATTACCATAACGAAGGGAGAGTTCTGAACGACGAGAGCGAGCGGTAGTTGTGGCAAACTTTTTGACCTTTTGCCCGTAGTGGGGGGAGAAAAAGTATGACCGCTGTGTTTACACTGAGCAAGTTATTTTTTTTCTATTGATGCTCAAGCCTATAGATCTAATTTATAATTTTGTTCATGTATATAAATTTAGGGGAGATGTTGGCAATGTATATGATAAATAATAAGCGAGTATATTTTATTTGGATAAAACAATGGTTCGATGCTGTTGTTCTAATTTTTAAGAAAGCAAGAAGGAAATTCAGCGACACTTGATATTACTACTTGACATATATATCTGTGAAAAAATTCCAGAAATAACAATCTTCTTTTCTTTAACAATTGTTTCGTTCTCGTTAAAATTCACGATTACATTTGATTCACATTTTTTTACGACTCAAATGAAACATCGATTACTAAATTATTTACAATATTGAAGGGAATAAAGTGCTCATAAAAATGTATGAACGTAAAATTAATATACATCAAACGTACTTTTTATTAAAGAGCTGGGAAACAGAACGCAAACATTATAAAAACGGAAAAAGGTTTGGTATCTATATAAAAACATAATATCTTCATCCATTAAAACGCATAATTTAATACTAATAAAAAAATTCTTGCAATTACATATACTCGAGGACCAACTTTACGCTGAAACTTCTCTCCATCTCTTTTATTTATCTGCTCCCTTATGCAAACCAGCGCTTAACCATGAGTACCGGGCGAGCAGAGCTTGAAAAATACTAATCAACGGATTTACCTTTCGGTGAGTCTCATTTCACTTGGAAAACGCGCTTAACATATTTTAACTATAACTTCACCTTTATTTCCCCCACCACGTTTCCACTCATCCTTTTGTACAATTTAAAAAAAAATGAGCCGCGGAGGAATACTTTTCATATATAGGAATCCCATTATCCCCCGACCCGCAGCTCGCGAGATATTTGCAGAATTGTCGGTCGGAGGGCCATATAATGGTATATAGGTATCTATACGTATAAATATATTCCTGACGGCTTGTCGAGCTCTGTTCTCTCTCACTCTTCTCTGCCGTGGCAAACAACATCATCGTATAATCCTCTTTTTCTCTCTCTCTCTCTGATCTCTTGTCTGTCGCTGCAATTATCGCTGCAGCGTGCGACGCGGGTGCTAGTATAAAAAATCGACGTAAACACACCGTCCTCGAGTAATGTCTCTCTCTCTCTCCTCTCTCTCTCTCTTTTGTTTCTCTCACTCTCCCCTACTATATACTTGCTTATACAAGACTTTTCTCTCGCCGTACAAACGCCGTAATTGGCAGGGAAAAATATAACGGACGCTCGTACTTCGGCTATACGCAAGTGTGTATATAGTGGTATACTACTCTGCAGTGCAGAGGCCGTCGCGCAATAAAGTCTTTTATTTATCTTCGCGTGTGGAGCATGCGTCGGCGGCAGTGTCCCGCTCAGCGTTTTACAGGTATTACGGACCCCGCTGAGAGACAGGAGACGGGCGTACATGGGTGCACAACATGCACATATATGCAGAGAAGTGTGTGTGCGTGTGTGTGCACCGTGAGAGGACGTGAATTTTGAATGGGCGGTGCGGGAACAGACGAGTCGAAATCTCCATTTTTAGGGTGCCGTAAAAGTGCCGCTCGTCGAGTTTTTTTTTCGTGCACTTTCAGCCCGTTATAATGCCGTTCGTAATGAGTTGTAACTTGCGTACGTTAAATACTTATCTTTAGCGAGAGAATTACGGCCCTTATAAATTCACTTGGATGATGGCTTATAAAGCATAAGCTACTACTGCGTTATATGTGACTTTTTAAGCTCTCGTTTTTTCATTACGTCGAAGAAAATGCTTAACTCAATAATGCGGTCTAATTATGTGTGTATTTTTTTTCATTCCACGGGTTCTTTTGTCATAAAATATTCCAGATAAAAGTTTGTTAGAAACTGCGCTATACAGAGAGTTTCGATCGTACAACTGTTGCGCGGTAATTCAACGTGCATTTGAATATCAGTGTAGAATACTTGACTACGTAATATCCAGCATATGAAGTTTAAAGTTTTATAACCATTTCATTATCAGTTGTTAATTAAACAATTCAAAATCTCATTAAATTTTCAGATTATTAAAGCCGATTTATTAATGTTTGCTGATTTTATCATTGACATTACTAGTTCAAGCTATAATAATATCTAAAAATGTTCACATCGTATATAAAAAAAATATTTACTTATATCATGTTTTAATTTTTTTTTAAATACGTCCTAAAACTCTGTAAAATAATAATATCAGCGTTGGCATTATTTCCACTTAAATATCCCGGCAAAAAGTCCAGTTGCGCCACAATTCAGATGAAAAGCCCTATCTCTCTCTCTTTCAGCCGAGTCCCTCCGCACGCTGCTGTGGACCCTCGCCGCATTTCCATTTTTCGACGCCGGGACCTCGGACTTTCGCCGACCGCGTCCTCATCATCCCTCGCGCGGAAACGCGACGGCGCGTAATCACACGAGAGCGAGCCACCACCACCATCCCTTTTACCCTACTCTATATACATACATATAATGCCAGACGCACAACGTATACGCGCTCATCTCTCTTTCTCGTGACCTCATCACGATGTCCTCTCTTGCGTACGCGTATTACACGTATATACATATATATATACGTTTTCGGCCAACTCGTGCGCGCGCGGTCACGCGTGTAGCGAGAGACGGCACGGCCCATCAAGCCCCTCATATACCACAGGTGCGGAACGATACAGAGTAACTGTTGGTCACGACAGAGGGAAAAAAGCGTATGTAATTAACGCACTGCCGGTGCAGAAATTGAAATCGGTTAATGCGATTGTATACCGATGAATATAGCACAAGCCCGTGCGTAAGAGGGAAAGATATATACGTTGCACTTGGATTCTGTAATTTCATTTGTTTTCTTTCGCAATGTATAATATGTAACTAATAGATATATATTAGGGGAGATTTTTCTTTTTTTTTAAAGTCTATACGTGCGAGTAATATATAGTGATGACACCACAAGTTGCGTGGGCTTTGACGGCGAGTAATTGCATCGCTAATTGAAAGGCTGCTCTCTTTTTTTTGCAATTATGCAATTCATTGCGCCGTTCATTGTTATACGCGGGTGAAACAATTATTGGAAAAAGTTTGACGGCCCGTGTACAGTGGCTGGCCGCGAGCGCCTGCTCTGCGGGTGGTTCTCTGTGTGTTTTTCTGCGGTCGACGGCAAAGATGTAGGCCGGTGGTGTTGTTGGTATGTGCTCTAACTATTAGAGGAACAAAATAAAACGAGTGCTTGTTGTTGGATCTTTGATTCAACGTTGTTGTTTTATATACGTGAAAAAAATTGTATTAAAAGTCTAATGCGAGCTAGCGTTCGGAAGGAATTCTAAATTGCGACAGTAATTGTTAAGTGACCGAATTTACGAGAATATTTACGAAAAAACGTTCGTAAAACTTAGCGAAATTACAGTGTGTTTTTTGGTGAGAGGAAATTAGTTTTGGTGTATATTAAATTTTTATGGTTTGTACTGTCGTATAAATATATACACTGTTCTTGCAATCCTGTAATTGATCGTAAACTAATGGCGAGGTTCTTCTATACCGGATTAAGCCGCAGGAACCGAACAACTTTGATCATAAAAGGCAAATCCCTAAACACTACTTTGCTGTTAACTGTATTGAGCAGTTAAATTGTTTATGAAGGCAATTCACGGAAAACGCGTTAATTTGCTATTTCAGAATATAAAATTGAAGTGTAAATGGTGTAAGATAAGCTCGATATTTTGCAAAATATTATGCAAAAAATAATGTTCTTTAAGAAATAAATTTATTGAATATAATAGTCTAAATATTGATATAATTTTGAAATAAACGTTGATGAATAATTAATGTAAATCAAAATACACTATTCTTTTATTTTTTAAATTAAACGAATCCATTTAAAGTCGGATTTTGTTTGAAATAATAATGAGAATATAAAATGACGTATGTAAACGAAAAGTGAGATGAATATTTATTGGATTTTCTTTTCTGTTTAATTAAACAAATATAAATATTACAGTGCAAATTGTGATAAATGCCTAAGAAAATATAATCTTTACATAAAATATCAAAATAAATCAGAATAAACAGCAAAATCAAAACATTATTCCAACGTTGAGCAACCAAGTTGACCAAAATCCTATATACTATAATATTTCATTATATCACATCCATTAACGAAAAATGACTACTGACCAAGGAGCCACGAAAATAAAGTGAAATATCACTGTCACAATAGTAGCAACGTCTCATTAGCGGTGCGCAGATTGAATCTAGCCTATCGTTAAAGTATAGAGGAAGAAGAAAAAAAAGAAAAGAAGAAGAGGAAGACCTCCTGCGTCGCATTTCCCAGCGAGACAATTCAAACTGTATCAATGATCACGAAGAGAGAGCCGGCGGCCGGCCCTCGAAGAAAACCCGGCGAAGGGGCGACGGAAAGAGCGTATAGATATATATAGACGCGTAGGAACTATTCCAATCGAGAGGAAGAATCCTAATGAAAGCTCGCGTCACCCGGTGAAAATAGGGGACGACGACGACGGCTGGGGACAGAGGAGAGAATGAAACAACGAGCCGAGAGAATCGAAAGAGATAGAAGCGAAGGTCCGATAAAAATGAAATTTTAATTCGGCCTCATTCGAAATCAATAACCCTCGGGCGCGAGCGAGCAAGCGACAGCCTCGTGATGGTCTCTTTCTATTCACTCACTCACTCACTCTCTCTCTCTCTTTCTCTTTTACTCGACTGGGACGTGCATTCATCGCGTCCGTTATACGTCTGCCAAGGGTCCACGCGGTGGACGAATGAAAGCGTCCCAAAGGCGATATATATTTTTCTATCTCACTCACTCTCTCTCTCTCTCTCTCTCTCTCTCTCTCTCTCTCTCTCTCTCTCCTCGTAGCCTACATATCCGTCCCGGGGGGGATTTCTCCAAGCCCGAAAAGCGGAAGAAAGAACATCTCGATGTCTCGGCGAAAAAGCGCGCTATGCGACATAGCCTCCCTTCGCGTATGTATATATATATAGTCTGAGCGAACGTTAGAGATATATACATTTCGTATTGATTTCGCGAGAGAAGAGAGAGAGAGAGAGAGAGAGAGAGAGAGCTCGCAACATTCTTTGTGTGATGTAGCGAGCGAATACGCGATGGAGGGAGAATGTCGCTGGACTGCTTTTTCTCACCCCCGTGTCTTTGACAACAGGGACTATTTATGTAAGAGAGAGAGAGTGAGAGACACACCGTGTCGGTCAATTTGTATACCTTGATACCGGTATATACAGAATACGAGTACGGTATATAAATGTATAGTACCGACTGAATTTTTCACGTATTGGAGTAAGTGAGACATGCGAAAAGGTTGCCGCTGACGACGAATGCTTCCGTCAAATTTAGTTGGCAGAAACAATTTGTTATTTGGCGTACATTTTCTAGTTGCGCTATACATATATGGCATCTGATAGAGGAAATTTTTTGTATACTAACAAGCTGCATTCGTTGGGGCGAATAAATCGGATGATTGAATCTGCACGAACGTCGAATTAGAAATCACATTTTCACGAAACTTTTATTTAATCAATCAATAGTAGCTAGTTTGCAAAATGACAAGTCAAGGGTTGCTCGTGTGTAAAGTTTTTTTTTTTTTTTTTTTTTTTTTTTATTCACGTACCGATGCGTCAATGTTTTTTTATCTTTCCAAAAAAGGAAGAAAAAAAAATGCACTGTGTCCCACACAATTGCTGACAGCACTGCGCGCGTTTTAGAAAAGCGTCGACCAAGCAAATGCGATTCTGCGCAAAATCATCCTGCACTCCGATCGATAAATTCCGCTGCGTATAACAAAATTTATCCTCGTATATACTAACCACCGCCGTTTCTCAATATATATTTTTCAAACCTTAATACCGATTAATACGACAGCACAGCGCGTCTGCGAATCTCAACCTCGACGCGTCGTCGAATTTGATTTGAAAGCGACCGCATCGGACAGGTATTTTGGTTCACAGACGCGAGCCGAATCTATTATTCAACTGTAAGACGCGACGGATGCTCTCTCGTCTTGAGCGCGCGCTTATCAAGTTTTAAAGAACCGATTCCCTCGTCTTCGCTCAATATAGACTCGCGCGGTCGAGAAAGAGGCATCAGCGGTTCGATGAAACATTGACGACTGTTTTAGATGTTTGTGTGTGTGTGTGTGTCTGTGTGTATGTCTATATATCAAAGAGCATATTATATGTGATTGCGTGACGTAGCCAAAACGAAACGATGCGCGTGGGTATTATAAAGTTACGAGAGCTATTACGGATAAATACGTTTCTGAAATTCTCTGCTGCGTCCCCTCTCTCCCCTGTCCGTTACATATATCGTGCAACAAGTGATACAAACGTTCCATCAGGGAAGCGCGAGCGGTTGCTGTGGTTTTTATGGACTGCACGCGCCACTGGTATTCTAATAATGGAAACAATTACAGGAATGTAATTTGTAAAGATATTTCGAGAGGGGGATTATGTATGCATAAATAAGCACGTTCGTTATTGTACCTTCGAGATGAATAATCCCAACATAACGCAGTATTCGCTTATTAAACATTACAACAGTGGCAATTTCATCGAGCTTTACTATGCTAACTACCGTATTCGAACATTTTTCAAAAACTGCTGCAGTTCCGCGCATCACTTCGATTTTCCAAAACATGTAAATGCAACCCTCTGCCTTACTTAAAGCTCTACGAGCACTAAAAATGATTCATGTAAATTGAACGCTGTATTCATTCTATATATATATACATCCTTGATTTAGCGATTTTTATACCCCCGAATACTCTGTTACCATAAATCCTAATTACCCACAAAAACTTCACAACTGAACTTCTCCCCCGAAATTGGATTGCCTCGCTTATACACGCTCGCTACGAAATCCCCGCAGCTATATATACATATATATACGCATCGCTCGAGCATTGACCTGCCGCAAATACGTTCGACTGCATTTTTCATTGCCGGCAAATTGTCGAGAGGATCGAGATATATATATGTCGAGTATGTGTGAGAACATAACACCGCTATAGAGATGAGCACTGAAGCGAATTCCATTCAGTGTTTTTTTGTGCGTTCCCCGAAATTAATGAAACACCCTTAGAAAGGAGAGAGAGAGCGAGAGAGAGATCCTCCTCACTCGCGCGCGCTAACGTCTCATGCATTATTTTGCGCCACAGTCCGCTGCAAGAACAACTGCTGCTCATCAGGCATGAATAATACAGGAGTGGCGTGCACGCGCGCGCGCGCTCTTGCAGCCGGATTATTCTCGATTCAAGGAAATTCACGCTGCAGCAGTGGCAGCGGTATAGCAGCAGCAGAAGCAGCAGCTCGGGTCGTCGTCGTCGTCGCTCACTATTTTTATACGACAAAAATTAACTTAGTTTGTCGAGGGGGAAGAAGGGAAAAGATACGCGTCGGGGCATGAGAGAAAGAAAAAGAGACGCGGAGTTATATAGTGTATATAGTGGTGGAGAAAAATGCGAGAAGAAAAAGAGAACCGCGCGGAGGTGGGGAATCAGCACTTCCACGTATTCTGCGCTTCCTTCTCGTGCGTCTTCCAATAGCTATATACTCGCACTCCGAGAACGAGATCAAAACGCTGCTGCTGCTGTGGCTGCTGTTCTCCCGCGTATATAGACACATATATTCCGTTCGCGCGTCGCCGCGACGCAGCAGTTTGACGTGCACCGTCACGTCGTAATAACCGCGCTGCTCTCTCCCCTCGCATTTCCATAATTCGAATACGCGAGGGATGTGGAGGAAGAGGAGGAGGAGGCGACTGCGGGAGAGAGAGAATGCGAGAGAGAGAGAGAGAGAGAGAGGAGTGAAACACGGGGGCTCGCGCATTCGATAATTGTCTCGACCTATTTTCGAAAGGGGGGAATGCACGCCTACGCTGAAAGTAAACGAGAGAAACTCTTGCGCGCGAGCGCGAGCGCTTGGGAAAACAGCGAGGGCTGCAAAGGGAGCGAGAGTGTGTAGGCGAGGAAAACCTGCCGGCGCGAACTCCGCAATGTCAATTTCGCGAATGCGCGGGTGCCGGATTCTCTCTCTCTCTCTTTCCCGTATAGCTTGTCTTCGGTGAGCAGCAGCCAACCCCCCGCGTGCGCGTTTAAACTTTTCCGCAATATAAGTGTAAATATATGTGTAAGCGAAGGAGATGGAGGAAAAGGTTTGCTTACTGTGTGTGTATATATATGTTGCGGTAGCGTTTATATATACAGTATTGCTGGGAAGGAGAAAGGGTGGAAGAAAAATTGATGCGGTAGAACCCGCGAGAACGCTATTCCCGCCGAGACTCGTAGTAATATTTTTTAAGTGCGATGATGTATAATGCAGAGATAACCAAGCGCGGGAGGGATAAGCGCGCTGAGTGTTTCTGAAATTTAGGTTGCAAGTTTGAACTACATATATATATCGTTTCCTGTAATTGTAGAGGGTATATATATATGGCGCGTACCGAGGTTCGGTGTAGTTTTCAAAAGTTGTAAGGAAAAAGTGGATAAAATCGCGGCCTCGTTAGTATAGTCGGCCCCGTGAGGGCGCAGGTGTTACACTTACATTATACCGCATGCATGAGGGAAATTGATAAACTGAAAAAGAGAAAATTTACCGAGAATTATTTGTTCTAAAACGTATATGGGGGAAGCAAGTTTGCACACGCTTTTTTTCGCACGTTTGTTCTTGTTATTGAGTTTGTAGCGGTGCGTATACTCGACAAGGATATTTCTATATGAATAGTAGAATTTTCAAGTAACATGAATTTTTTTCAAAAATTCACGCGTATGGTGACCGTGGATTTGAGTTACTAATGGAATGACCTTGACCGTTTTCAGAAATGAAGTACTTTAGAAAATATTCAGCCATCCCGGGACTTTATTGACACCCTGTATATAGGCTCATTTTTGGAGCATGCAGTGTGTGTGTGCATGTGTGTATGTGTGTAAACAAAAGGTAAAATCGCATTTCCAACCAAGATATGTGCAAATTTCACAAATACTGCAAAAAACTTCGAAAAATGGACCCAAAATTTTTTTTTTCGATGTCACCTTCCAAATTAGATTTTTCTTGTTGGTTAGGGTGTCTAAAGAAGATATCTGTTGTTGAACAAAGTCCATCGAAGGGTATCATTTTTCTGGAGCCAATAATCAATTGTTTAAAAATGATTAAAAGTAGTTCTAGTTTAGTTTTAAATTATTCTACCAAAAATAATTTAATATGAAATCTGGAAAAAGAAAATAAAACTAAAGAGCGAGTACTTTTCAAATCTTTTTTCAGAATTAGAAAATGTTGAATCCTTCAAAAGTTACGTGAGTTTGAAGTTGAGCCTAAAATACACAAATATTCACGAAAACGGTGTGAAAAGGTCAACAATAATGTCTCAGTCATTGATCACGTGTGTTTTAAGCTCAACTTCAAACTCACGTAACTTTTGAAGGATTCAACATTTTCTAATTCTGAAAAAGATTTGAAAAGTGCTCACTCTTTAGTTTTATTTTCTTTTTTCCAAATTTTTTATTAACTTGTTTTTGGTGGAATAATTTAGAACTAAACTAGAGCTATTTTTAATCATTTTTAAACAATTGATTATTGGCCCCAGAAAAATGATACCCTTCGATGGACTTTGTTCAACAACAGATATCTTTTCTAGATACCCTGACCAACAAGAAAAATCTAATTTCAAAGGTGTTGTTGAAAAAAAAAATTTGGGTCCATTTTTCAAAGTTTTTTGCAACGTTTGTGAGATTTGCACATATACGCGACATGTATACAAACCAGCAAAATACAGGTTACAACGTTACCGGAACGTAATAACCGCACTCTACCTATATACACGTCCAATAACTCGATCCTCTATTTCTCCCCCCTTTGATCTGAAAGAACATCAAAAATCGAAAAACAAAGAAAAAAAAACTAGCCTGAAACCCGCGCACCGCAGTCCGATAGTCTAAAGCTTATCCGCACCTATAACAATTATCGTAAAGCAAACAGTCACACAGTCGTGTAGTCGCAGTTCGGAGTACAGAAAGTCACGACAGGCGATGGTACAGCGGCTTGCATTTTCGCAAAAATACCGATACACATCTCGTTTCGCCGGGTACAAAAGCATCGAGCATACTACTATACTCTCGTATACGATACAGCCAGGACAACGGCGCGTTACACAAAGTAATACACACATATACTCGAAGCATCCTGTAGACGAAAAAACAACGTCACCGAGGCACATTGTCGATATAATACACACAGAGAGCGCACAAATGAAAAGGAATTCGTTCGTACAAGACTATATATATACAGTGTGCGTGTTTGTGTATATATATATATACACTATATCGGCCGCTGTATTGGACCGAAAGCATAACTGTCTCTCGTTCTCTCTGTGTATATGCGCCCTGGCCCTCTTAAACTCGATATCACCTTTCTCGAGCCGCATAACACGTACGCGTCTGAACGTATAGTACGGATGTATATATATGTATACACGTAGCATATAGTACGACTATAAGAGAACCGACGTGGTATACAGCGGAAGTATATAGCGCACGCCGTATAAGAGATTTCGTAAATAGCAGAGAGCACGTGTTGGCCGATGAGATCGTTTACCCACTCGTCGAGGTGAAGGGTTTGCGTATACATCCGTGCGAATATATATATATAACGTGTGTATATATATATATATATATATATATAAGCTACTACAACGATGCACTGCCTACAGTTTTTTTTCCATCCTTCGTTCTTTCTCCTTCGCTGGCTACTTGCAGCCAATTACCTTTACGCTTGACGAATTGCGTGGGAGTCGAGTTTCGGTGCGGCTATATAAGTACGCTCGGTGGCGGGCGCGTGCGCGTGCACTGCTGAAATATGCGCGTTGGCCCGCAGAAGACGTATTACAGAAGGGGAGAGAAAGGAGAGCCGCGCGCATAAATTTATATGCGCACTCTTAAAACTGCGCTCCCGTAAATTATGCTGGCGTTTTGTTTCGTCTTGATAAATATCGCCTGAAATTTGAGATGCGATTCTTTCGACCTATAAACTTCTGTAGTTCGAATTATATACGCGCATTCATGCGCTTCCGTTGTCCGCAGTAATAATTTTTTACCGATAAAGGAAAAGTATGTATATAAGTCTTTGATGAAATTAACGCAATTATATATATATTATTTTGAATAACGTAAACTTATATTCTTTTAATAGATATTAAATTTCATCAGTGAAAATTTATTCGCTGAATTCCTATATTAAACTTTGGTAATAACAAACTTCGAGAGTCACCCCCCCCCTTCCCCCCTCCACCGTCGCTTTATGAATAACCCATGAAAATTTCACATTATAATTTGAAATATATTCATCGATTTTCTGAATTATATCTGAGATTTCGAAAGCCTTCATCAAACTCAATAATAATCCAGCTCTTCGAACTTTAAAAGCACTCGTTCAACAATGCCCTCCCCTACCCCCCAGCAGCATTATTACTTTTGAAAAATCACGCTCTCGTCCTCTAAATTAATTAACGCGCTTCATCTATCCTTCGTCTCTCTCAAATCCCTTTATATACCCACGTGGCACTGGCTAATCCCTATATATCTATATATATATATATATATGTATCCCCGACAAAAAACGCTCGAAATCATAACTTCGAAATCTTAATGAACAAACTGGGAAAGCGGCTCGTTCGGCTTTATATACGTGCGCTCTCGGCGTCTGAATACGCGTTTTACGCGCCGCGTCGTCGCAAATAAAGCCGGAACGAGCTCTCCCTCTCTCTCTCTCTCTCGCGCGCGCACAAGAACGACCGATATCCCGAGAGCGCAACGTGAAAGTGCGAGTATAGTAAGCGAGCGAACGGTATAGAGACGCGCAGAGAAAGAGAGAGAGAGAGAGAGGCTGTTAGAAACGGGAAGAGCACGGCGACGTGTTTGCCGTAATTGCCGGTAATAGACAATCGCTCTTCTCTAGCGCGCTAGTGTAGGCCACGCGGACCCGTAAATATCGACGACGACGTATATATATATATATATACTGGTATATATATCCTTCTTTCGCGTGTACGGTGAGAGGAGAGCGCTTTTTAAGGCGCGCGCTCGTTTGTATTGCCCTGGAAAAAAGGCGACAGTGCGCGCGAGCGAACCGAGCACGAGTATAGCGTCTATACCTATGCGATTTCGCCCCGGGCGCGGATTCGTTTTCCCATGAGCGCGCCGACGCCGTCGCCTCGAGCGTTCAATTTTTCTCTCTCTCTCTCTCTCTCTTGCGCTCGCTCTCTCTCTCTCTCTCTCTATACTACGTGAGAGCAAGATTTTTCACGAAGGATGCGGGCTCTGATGTAGGTGGAAAAAGAGAGATATATAGAGAGCCCAAAAAGAGGTCCGAATGATGATGCGCGTTCTGAGCTCGCTCGAAAATCCGAACGCGCACGCGAGAGCGAGCCTATATTCTCGTGCTCTAGATATATTGCGCCTATTTTCGGTTTTAATTTTCGGTAATGCACGGACGCTCTGCGCCCTCGCGCGTATCGATGCATATTTTCACGTACCTAGATTGCTTTGTTTTCTTTTCCGGGTGAAAGATGTCAGTGGGATTTGATGGTTCAGCTTGAGTGTTGATGTTTCTTTCTGTATGTGTGTGTTTATTTTTTCGGAAAAAATAACGCTTGTATTTTAATAAAAGAAAAGTAGTGAAGAATTCGAGTACAGTAAACTGCAAATATTTTTTTTAATATTTTCTTGTGGATATACATTGTATACTTTTCACGTACACGGGTAGGATGATTTAAAAGGTTATATTATCTTTAATACGTACAAAGCTTTATGTTTTGAAAATATGTAAATTTAAAATTTAATGTTCAGAAATGTTCGTAGCAAATTTGTTACTTATATTTTAAATCGTTAGATCACGGATGAATAAATTTTAATTTAGCTTATGAAAATGCATGTAGTATAACTTAACCTAAATTTATTATTCAAAACAAACGATTTTCTAATACTTTTTTTACTATTTTTATATCCTTTTGAATGGAATATTTCATGGAAATGAAGAAAAGTAGACAAAAGTGCCTCATTTCGAAGAAACAAAAGATGCTTGTGATCGGATTTCGCTAGAGCATCGTGTAACATTGTAAGGCAGAGATGTACAATGAACAACCAAGATACTTAGGTACCTCCGTATTATATTGCAGATGATAAAAGCAAAGGTAAAAAAATCAATTTCGTAACATTATATTCGATCTTTGTACTTCGAACTACAAGTAAATAATATCTTATAAATATAAATGAAATTTGCCATTTCTCGTATAATATAGATGCAGCATTATTTGATTATAAAACATTTTTTTCACAATATTTTCAATTATTAATGCTTTTATTAAATTAAATAACACTGAGCTGCTTAATTAATCGTGTAAGGTAATATCATTTCATTATATCGATACTTACAAGGTGTTCATAAGTGCGTGAAAGTTGATTCCTATTAAAAATTTCTTGTTTATTATATACGACGTCCAATGAATTAAGTGTTAATGGAAACACGTTAATATCAATCGATTATTCATGATTAAAAATTACTGTTCGTGGCACCATTTACTTGGTTTCAGAACCATCAAAAGTTATTTAGGAGTATTACATGCTCGCACCATTAATTCAACAAGAAATAATTATTTATTAAAGATTTTTCACATACGCAATTCCCAATATTTTTCTTCTTTTTTTTATAAAATATATAATTTCTTCAGTATTGACAGTTTTTAATATAACTTACGAATAAGAGAAAAAACTTGAATATATCTTGATATCATATGTCACAGAATCATTTTGTAACTTGAAAGTAGAATTACTACATTTTAAGGTAGATGATATATTTAACAATAAATTTCTCTTTACCTCCTCCCAACTACACGCTATTGCCCTTTCTTTACATCATTCCAGCTACTTATAAAAATATACCTTTGTACCCTATAATACTACTTTCACTTTGAAAAAATCAATCTTGTTTGTATTAAGAGTTTCGTACTGTGAAAATTGTAGTCAATGATTGGATGACTTCAACAGAATCAATACGGATACAATTATTTTTATCTTCTAGTTTTCTTGTGATAAGTGTAATTTTCATAAGTTACATGCATCCTTTAATAATACTGTGATATGTGCATAAAAAATCTGCTGGATTTTTTAAATGTATAGAGTTTATCAATATTGATTATCGAACTTTCTATGTATAATAGATTAGGATTGAGCTTAAAAATGTCAGGCACTAAGCCTCTTACATCTGAGTGCTATTTTATTGAGTGACACGTAGTTGATATTTTTCAAAGTTCAGACTATCTCATTTTATCGCAAAACAATTTTGAAACATGAGACTTAACTGATTTTATTAATATTGTTTTTCAACTGTTGTCAATGCAGTGATATAAATAGGAATAATTTTTTATTATTCAACTCAAATATCAATGTAGAAATAATTTTTATTTAAAACTTAATATTACTTTAAAGATGCACATGTAGGTCAGACATTTTTTCGGTTCTGGAATTATAGATAACAGAAAGGATTATAGGCGTCGGCAATACAAAAGTAATCTGAAAAACGATGACGCAAGAAATCTTTCTACTCAATGTATGAAAAGAACTCTTACGTCACTGTTCAGAGGTTGCTTTTATATCCTTACTCACTTGTGCACAACACATTTATATTTAGCACCTCTAATGAAATTATTAAAAGCTTATTATAGTTCTTTATTATCAGTGCTGAAAACGGTCTTCCTATAACACGTGTATTTTTATAATAATATTTAATATCGGAAAATGTATTAAAGATATAGTAAATCGAACGAAATAATCAGTATTTGCAGTATAAAGTTTCAACAATCGCTTCAAAGTAGCTAAGAAGTTTTATATTTCAAAAATATGAATATCCATGTTATTTGAAAAATTATCTGAACAACCATATAATTTGATGTATCAAATTTATTAAATTTATAATTGAATTGTAAATATTCCACAATAGTATTTTTAAAATTGATAAATATATTATACCTAAATGCTTTATTATATTTTTACTTCTAACGATCAATTTAATCTTTCTTCAGAATTCTCTTCTATATAAAATTATTTTTAACGCGTAACAATAAAATAATACCATCTTTTTAAAAATACCCAACTTTCAACGTAATGTACAACGCGCATACGTAGAAAGCCTTAAAAAATTTCCCATACTTCGAATCGAAAAACTTTTTCACGTAAACTACGAGAATTTTTCAATTACCCCTAGGTCCAGCTATCACAAAGTAAGAGAGGCCGTCGGCAACCGCTTTAGCTCGTAGCCTGCGAAAAATGACCTTATCCCTCGTACACACGTCCGACTTTTGCACGCTGGAATAATAATCCAAGTCGGGAGGTGGGGGAACGTTCGCGTGTTCCAACAGTTCTCGTGTGCTAGGGACTCTCTCTCTCTCTCTCTCTCTCTCTTTCTAGTCCACGTAGCAGCCGTGCATCGCAGGGAACTAATTCTCTTTCCCTCGCGTACATCTCCCCGTGCGTCTTCCTCTATTTTTCTCCCAGCCTTCTGCGCTCTCAGGAAAGAGGAATTTTTAATTTCCCGAGTTGGTGCCGAGCCGAGGACTTGCGCTCGCTAAAATTCGATCGCGTTAATCAACTGTGATCCGCAACCACGCGTGTGTATAGTTATATTCCACCGCAAAACTCAATAGTGTGTTAGTATAGGGCTCTCGTGCCGCAGGCTTCTTCTTGTTTGCTCTGCGGGGGTGAAATTTCGCGCAGGCTTCCTTGTATATATAGTTGGGTATGGACGGGTAAGAGAGAGAGAGAGAGAGAGGCTGCGAGGTATCGGGCCGTGCAGCTATATACCGTGCCACACTACGTATAGGTTGTGCGTTATCGTCAAAGGCGAACCAGCAGCAACAGCAGCAGCAGCACCGCTGCGACGTTATCACGCGCGCGTGCGGACGCCGAACGAACCCCGTAGCCAGAGCCCCCGGGACTTTAATGAATTAACGAGGCTGGAGGCGAAGATAAAGTACCCGCGGCTACGGAGAAAAGTAGCCGAAGATTAAGACGAATAAATGGACTTTATTATCGGGCTTTGTAATAGAAAAGATCGTCGTTGTTTTTACGGGTGCGCAAGTGAGCGCGGTCGCTCGGGTGAGCCTGTCGACCGAGGCTTTTTTTGTTATCTTTCGGGAGACGGACAGAGATAGAGAAAGAGAGAGAGAGAGAGAGAGAATAAGTCGAGAGAGGGTCAGAGAAAAAGTGAGAAAGAGAGAGGAACTCGGGCGTGAGAGGAAGTGGGAGAAAAAAGGGATGTTAGGGCTCGAGTTGTAAAAACGCGTTGAAATAGCATGCTAAACTGCTAAAGCATTCTATGTTAATTCGAATTTAAAGACTTTTTCGTTTTTAAAGGAAATATTGTGAGAGCGCAGAAATTTATTTGGGAAGATTATTCAAACTCAATTATCATACATTTGCAGCTAAGTCCTTTAATACATTTTGTTCCTGATATTTTTCGTGAATTATATGATATTTACTTCTTTTCGCAAATATTTGTTAATAGACAACATGCATCAGAGTGTAGATGAATATTAATATGAATGAGCAATATAATGGTCTGAAATAAATCTCTCATACGCTAATACAATTCACTCGTATTTATAAAGAAATGCCATTTGCGTTTTCATCGATTAAATATGTTTATTTATAAAGGAAAAGTTGAATTTTCTCCTCTTTCTTCTTTTATTAAATATTAAAAAAAACAACTCGTCATGATAACATATTCTGTAAAAGGCTTTTATACAAAGCATGATACTACCTCGCACGCGTATATTGTTTTCCGGTTCAATAAATCAAAATAACATCATTGCACTTTCAAGAGAGTACTATCCAGTGTACTCTTCAATCATACAAAATTTTCGAGACCGAACATGTGATAAATCCAATCATTTTTATTTGCTTTAAATTGATATCAATCTAAACTTGCTAAGTAATATGAAAAGCCGATACTTGTACAAATTATGCATTTTGAAACGTATAATAGTAAATCGTTGTACAATCAATATCACAAAATAAAGTTGATAATATTTCATTTTCTGTAATTTTAGTGAATTTCTCAAAAACTTTTATGATTAATAACGTGTATTGATTGATGGAAGTGAATAGTAGTTCTAACTCATATGTAACATTTCTCTATTCGCACAGTGGCAGGGATTTCAAGTGCAAACTGTACGCGCTCGTATGTTACAGATTAGTGTCAAAAAACTAAAAACATTTAAAATATGCAATCTTTATAGAAATACAATAATTTTATTGTTAAATAAAAAATCTAAAAAATTTCATATTCTCTGTAAATAAATTTTTTTCTAAATTATTGATAACACAATGAATTATAAAAATAACTTGGAAAATACCTAACATTTTTCGCAAACATGATTTGATTCATGACCAATACAATAGTATAGCTTTTCTATAGAGTAGCGTTTTCTCATCTTCTATATAAATTACATTCCCGTAAATAAATTTCCAGCTGTCACAATAATAAATGACAAAAGAATTTGCATGCTGCAGAGAAAGAGAGAGAGACCACTTCACGCACATTTTCACTAGAATTATAATGAAAGAATTTCATTCGTTTGCACGAAAATATTCTATACGCTTTATTTTTAATATCCTCAGCACGATAAATCACTAAATCTTACCTATAAATATATAAACCATTTCCACCACTTAACATGTTTCTACCCACAAATAAATTCCATCAAAAATAAAACCACGCGCAAAAACGGAACCCTGTAACTCTCGATATACCCGGTAAACAGTTTCGTAACCGAAGCTCTTCACCATCATACAGCCATCGTCCAAAAAAAAACTGCATTACCCGTGCGAAATCGCGCGTCTAAAGCCGCCGTCGCGTTTCTCGCTCTCTCACTCTCGAGCTCGGCACTCGACGTAGCTCAATAAAAAAAAAGAGCAGAGAAAAGAGAGTGAACTTGACGTCTCTCTCTCTCTCTCTCTCTCTCTCTCTCTCTCTCTCTCTCTCTCTCTCTCTCTCTGGCGCGCCTAAGGTAATGCACGGTCGTCGCGTCGGCAGTGCCTTTAACGCGGGCGGGCGTGCGAGAAACCACCTTGTTGGCGACGACAGCCACCCTCGCCTGCTTCAAAGAACATCGGAGAGAGCCAAGCGCTACTGCAGCCAACCCGCACTCCTCGTTATACACGCTGCACAGGTAGATATGTATATATACGTATATAGTCATAACAAGTCGTGCGCGCGCAATGAGAAAGCTATATAGAGACACGGACCGTGGCGAGCGAGGAGGTGTCGTGTCTCGTCGTCGTCGCGCTTCGATTGCTTCTCGTCAAGATTCGATGCGTATATATATATATGTATGTATGTATGTATCGTATGTGGATGCATACGTATATCTGTATAGAGACAGCAGCCGTTCTGCTCAGTTCGGACAAACGAGCGACGCTGTAACCTGGGGGCACTCAGGCGCGGGGAGAGTGGGTGAAACCGACGCGTTGCGATGCTCCGGGGGATGCGGTATGGCTGTTCGACGACTACTGCCTCATATATACATATATATGCGTCATATATCTATGTATACAGTATACGTACAGTATACGAAACATATGTGTGTGTATATATATATATATAGGCGTCAACTGCGAGCAGTCACAGAGAACGCGCGGACGGGCGAGACGTAAGACGATACGTATAGTAGGCGTAAGTGTACCTCTCGCGCTCGAAAAGCGGCTGGAAGAGCGCCAAAGCGAGACACAGAGAGAGAGAGAGTGAGAGAGAGAGGCAGGAGAGCTTTCGACGCTTGAAAATACCAAGGGAAGAGGAGAGGGTAAAGCCCCGGCCGGTCGCGCACGCGCGAGCGCGCTTTTTAAGTGAAATAAGAGCTATATGAAAGGCTCTTTGCCCGAGCGACTGAAACTTTTTCACTTTTGCGGCGCGGATCTCTCTCTCTCTCTCTCTCTCACTCTCTCACTCACTCTACGCGCCACGACACACGGAAGCTTCGAACGCCCGCGAATATATTTACACGGCCGCTGCTCTCCGCGCGCATGTACGTATATATACGGCTGTGTGTATATATACATATGTGTGTTTACGTGTGCCAGTTGATTTATGCGAACGCGCGTCCCAAGAGTGGCGGAGGGAACAGAGACGCGGGGGGGAAAAACGCGAGCTGCGCGAACTTTTCCGCAACGAGAGAGCTTGTCGTGTGGTGTATATATAGGCGCACAGAATCAGTAGTTATACGCGTTGGGCTAATATAGGCTATATGCAGCCACTCTATGGTACAACTGCCATGCGTGTACAAGGGTGGGTGGTTTATCCATTCACCATGGCTATATATAGCCTCAACTCTCTTCCCAAGGGCCGAATATTCCGTCACCTTTATACAATCGCATTCTTCGCCCGCGTCTTTATTGGGTTTTACGAGAGTGCGGGGGGACCACCGATGTATGTGTATGTGTGTGTATATATATATATATACACACACAAGTCCATTATTTCCGATACCGCATGCTATATAGCTATAGAAGGGAAACTGATTAAGGAAGGGTGGCATTATCACGCGGTGGCGGCGCCTTGGAATTTAATATAGCGTAAATAAAACAAGTTGATTAAGACGAAGAGAGGGGGAGCCGCTGAGGGTACAGGATCGTTAATCCGCGTGTCGCATTAAAAGTTAGCGGAGCAGCGTGCCTGCGCAGAACGCGCTTCCCTCTCACGCGCGTAATATACGCTCGATCGAGCGAATCGAATAATTCCTACGCTGTGGCTGTGTGTGTATATATATATATACGTGCGACTTCATTGGCGAATATTTGAAATATTCAAATGTATTCGCTCGGCCTGCGGATCTCGAGATGCGCGCACCGCGGTATCGATATGAATTATACTACGAGCCCCTCTCGTTTCCGACTCGCGTGTGTTTTTCTAAAACGTGTATATATACCACCTTGATATATAAATTCGATATAGAACCGTTCGACGCGTGCCATGAAAACCCTTCGAGTATGCCACGTATATGCTCTATATATACATACACATTTCACATAAGCATGGTCGCGTGAGTACAACGTGCAACAGTATAGCGTCACCCCCTTTATCGTCTCTTTCCTTGCGCGTGTGCGTCCTTCATGCCGCATCTGTTTATCTTTACAACGCATATACACGCGTATATATATATATATATGAGCGACCTGAAGGACACGCGCTTTGTCGATTGAATTTTCCGTATATATACACATGTATATAGCAGCAGTAGCAGCCGGGGGTCCGCATACACTTATACCCTCTCGAGCGTTCGCGATACTATATATATACAACTACGTCGTGTTGTTGCCGTTGTTGTTTGGTCCCAGTATACACGATATCGAGTTATGTACAAGTTAGCGATCGCGAAACTCGCGACTTTTGCCACCCGCGCTCCTCGCTGAAGAGTGGGAGGCGAGAGAGAGAGAGAGAGAGAGGGAGAACGAGAGCTCATGAATAATGCAGACGAGGGTGGCGGGCGCGTATCAGCGTTAGCTCGCCTCGCCTCGACTGTATAGTAGTGATTTTAATCACGTTTAGCAAAGATTTATTAGCGGATATACGTGCGGGGTGGTGGTGGTGGTGAGCTGCAGCGCGTGAGTCGAGGTTTCGGGGTCTATTGAAAAAGGCCCCGGCGAGGGAGTGTGTTTTTGTTAGAGCTCGCGCGCGCGCGCGCGCCCTCGGTCACGGGATTGAATGCTGAGCGCGAAGAGGAGGTTCTCGTTTTTTATTTTCGACTGTGCTATATAGATGCTTTGTTATATACGCGCAGGGGGAATATAATGGGAGGGTTCGCTAAAAACTTTACGGTCGGGTTGGGTTATATTTAAAGTGCGATTCGGAAATATTATACATATGTATATATAGAACTCGTGTTTGTGTGCGGAACCGCATAGCGACGTTTATGTACACGTGTACTTTTGGGGAGATTATACGAAAGTCTGCGATAAACGAGAAAACGGCGCGGGGGTATATTTTTTTTCGTCCTAATAAAATAGGAGAACTGCGAAATGTATGTTCTTAAAGTATAACTTTATACAGCGCTTCTTCGAGGGATCGTCATGAGAGTGTAGTTTTGTTTGTTTGGACCACTTTTAATCTGCAAACAGAAGGTATATATATATATATATATATATATATAATTGATGCTGGAACTCGGCTCAGTGCTTTCTCTGCAACGTGCGAGCGAGTTCCGAACTCTCGTCACCAAGTTATATGCGATTCGGATCTCCCGAGGCGTCCGCCTCTCAACTTACAAAAAAAAGATTAAGCCAATATTATTGCTCTTCCGAGCTAAAACTAATTGTCAGCGCGAGCACTCCCCCCCCCCCTCCTCTCTTCCATCAAGTTTACAGACTAAACAGTTTTCTGAGCCGTGGATAAAGTAGCTCAACTAGTACAGAGCAACTCCTCCTCCTTCTCTCATTGAAAAATATTTTTTTATACCTCCCTACCTCATTCGAGCCCACTACCTCGCTTTGCCTTAATATAGAAATTGCCGCAGCTCCAGAAGTTACCGTCCACTTCTAAACTTTTGTCAAGACACCCATCGCTCTAATTATCGCTTCCTCATATATTAAATTTCTCACGGTACGGGGCGTCAGTTAAGTATATAGTCTGTATAACACACCAAGGCGAAGTCTTGAGCACTATGTATATAGCACGACGCCGAGGGCTCTCGAAAAAACTTTATTTCGCGCGCACGTTATCGAGGCACCCTTATGTATACCCACACACATCTATACACGCGCGTTGTCCCGCGAAAAAACACTCAGGGCCGATCTATAATAAGTATCTCTCGTTATCTTGTCGAAGGCCTCCGTGCTATCTATCGGTCTCTCGTCTCTCCTGTTTATCTACTTGGGCACGCGCGCGCGGTGCGAAGAGATGCGACTTTCCTTCGGGTTTTTTTTTCTCCTCCTCTTTGGCTATGGCCGCCTTTCGCGACGAGGGTCGCAAGGGGAGATAAAACGCGCTCGCTCGCGAGACGGACAACGAGGAAGTTTTCTCAACGCCTGCACGAGCATAAGAGAGACAGAGGGGGATGGGGAAAAAGTTGCGTGTTCTTCGGAGACGCGAGCGGTTACTGCTGCTGCTGCTGTTGTTGCTGCAGCTTTTGCGTGTACGTGTATAGGTATATACATAAAGGGTGCAGATGCAGTAGAAGCGACACGCGCGCGCGCGCTCGAGATGAATTCGTTGTTTCTCGCTTACGAGCAGAGGGTAATATTATGCAGATTTTCTTGGGTAAAAAGATTTCGCGGTTGTGCGTTGTAATGTTATTTGTTTTAGAAGTGAGAGGAAGCGCTGGTTTTGCGAGCAGAAACTTTTCTTGCGCGTGTATGTATGCGAACATTTGATACTTTATATACTTTAACACAATTTTGATTTAAGCACATGGTGCATGTTTTGTGTACACCTCTTATGCAGACATAGAGATTTCGAAAGATTCGTTAAGGCATTGTATCAGATGAATATTTATATGCATGCAATATATAATAAGCTAAAAGTGGACAATAAATATTTAATGTAATTATTTAATACCAGTATAATATTATCATATCATTATGTTCAGGAAATCGATATTCCTTTGTAGGATTTACATTTGTAATTTATTCTAGTTGACATATAAATAAATCTGGTTACATAAAGTCTATTAAGGCAATCATTTTTACAAGTATATTTCTAAAGCACCTCATATACAGTTAAACATAAATTAAACGCTATGAATTTTTCCAGTAGGAATTTAATAACACCCTATTCTTTAGGTACCAATACTATACAATTATGAATTTTTATTGCATACCTTGGCACATTCAATTCGCCACTTCTATAATTTAGTATAAACTATTAAACTAACAATGCTTGCCCAAGCTTGCAAATAAATAGTAAAGACCTTCGAATGTTACCGACCATTTCAACGCTCTTGCAACTCCACCATTAACATTCCCCTACACCAAAGTCCCAGGTACAGACCCGAACGATCGCGTCGACATATGCTTTAACCCCCCCGCCCGCTCACTTTACCAGCAACACTTCCACGCGCGCGCGCGAAGTCGAATTTCCAAATGTCCAGCAATTTGCAGGGGAAAGTCACCTCCATACCTATCCGACATACCTATATATATACACCCAGCCAAACGAAGTCCCGAGTCCCAGCCCCATACATTTGGAAACTTTCTGAATGCATATCGCGTTGCCGCGCAGGACTATATACAGCTTGACTGCCGCCTGCCTGTGCGAACTCCTTATTCCTTTCCATCCTCTTCCCGCCCCTATATATACCCTCGCCCGGCCCATTGTGTATAAAAAGGAGGAGGATGCGATTCTCTCTCTCTCTCTCGGCTATATGGGAATGGCATTTCAGCTGTGCGCGCTGCTCTATATGTACGCTGCTGCGCAAGAAGCTACGCGGCAAGGAAGGGATTTTGAATAAATTTTCGTAACAAGGCAGAGCTCGTGGAAGATCGTCGAGACAAAAATTACACGACCCTCTCGGCTTTATCGCACAGACTCAGCGATTCTCCCTAGCTCACTTTCTCCCGCTGCTGGGTTTTCTTCCGATCGCTTCTCGCATCTTTGTATAAAGGAGCTTTCTTTTTATCCGAAATGCGTTTCTCTCCGGAACAAAGAAGGTTTTTTTTTGTTTTATACTTTTTCGGTATCGACGTGCGAGTATTTGGTTTGTTTTAAACTTGTTAAAGATCCATTAATTCTGTATATGGTGAATATGTGATGTTATGAATATATGGATTGACCATGATTATAATACCTCTGCATATGATAAAATAAGAGACTCGCATGTATATGATTCAATATTGATATATTTTTCTCATCATTAGTTTCTTCCAATGAGTTTTGAGAATGCCGTTTAAGAAAATGTACAGATTTTGAAATATTGAGAGGTGGATCAAATATAGCGATCTATATATCTTTTTTTAACTAATCTTGTGTATAAAAACTGGTGTTTTTGCCTTCAAATGCTTATCTAAATTACTTATTTAAAACAATTTTTGAGAATTGTAGATTATATCACAATTAATATAACAAAATATTTGAATGACAAAATATAACAAACGACATGAAAATGAAATGCTGTATGCAAGAAAAAATGTAATAAATTGTAGGACTCTAGAGTCACACTGGGATATCGACAGCAGTAAAACTATAAAGCAATAAAATTTTAAATTATTATCGGTAGATTTTTATAGTGTGGTAAACTATACGAACGGCGCTTTGAATACAGACATTGATAGTACATAATGAAATATCTCTGTGATATCTTATGTAGATATATCGGTAAACAAATGTGAATATTACTTTAAAAAACGAATATTTTCTTCATTACATCTAAAGTTAATAACATTTTCTTATAACTTTTCCAACTTGTGGAACAACTATCTTTTCGCTACTTGCGTACCTTAGTAAAGAGCATTCAAAAGCTCATAATTCAGGGAAAACTTTCTGCTATACTTTCAGCCGCAAAAAACCATTCACAAGAAAATGCAGTCAAGAGAAGTAGTATATTTCCTTTCAAATAACGCTTGATATTTCAAGATTATAACAAAGATGATAATCTTAAATTTTATTTCCTGCTTAAAATATATTTGAATAACGTAATAATATCCATGGAAATTTGTATTGGCAACAGAAAGTAGAACTTTAAACGTACAATTATTGACCTGACCATATATACAAAGTGTTTTGTTTCACAAATTCGGAATGGCCAATATCGTTACAGGACGTTACATGTACCTACGTAATTTCATAAAATTTTGTCTTCACTCTATTACAGTTTTGTTCATGTTTTTAAATTGCACATGAATATAGAATAGAATCGCTGTAGACAGGGTATGTAAAACAATTTACAAAAAAATTTTGAAAACTTACGGTTCGATATGTGTTTCTTTTTTTTGTAAGGAAAATCTATTGAAGTTTTTTACGCGCGAAGTCAACTATGTACAACCTTTCAAAGCAAAGAAATTCACTGGATAATTTAGGTGGACTATTAAAATAACTACTACTTAACCAGTATTATCGCGAGTGTACTCCGTCCCGCTTGTGATGAAATTGCACCACTCGACCTTACACTTTACGTGACCCGAATTTTTCGATCGTATAGGGCTTTTTTTAAACCGAAAGTAAATTTTGTGAAGTACGTTTAACCCAATAATGTGGAAATTCAATTTCAACAATAGTTTCAGTAATATATACGTTTTCTATGTATTAAGATTTTATTGTAAATTATTACAAAAAAGCTTGTATAGTTAAAAAGTATTACAATAACTTAATACCTTATAAGATTTCACTAATTGAACAATACCAAGAATAAAAATGTATATCAACATTGTCAAGTACAGGCAAAAATCTCTTAATGAATCGAAATGTGTACTATATTTTTGCCCCTTTTTGTTATTTCAATATTAATTTTGTTAAAGCAAACAAAAGAACAATAAATCTCCAGGTTACGTGACTCGTTCATTTTGTGTTTCTTTTTTTCTTCAATATTTCTGTTACATCTATATAAATGCAGCGTTATGAATTGTAAAGCAGATAAAAGAATAATGAACCCAGACTTGTTTTTGTCCCTTCATACACACAGAGAACCGGCCGCACTTCATTAAGAATTACCAACTCTTATAAGGGGTACTTCGCACGGCCTCGAGTGGCACACTTATGATCATATATAATAAAAATTTGAGCTTTCGTATCTCGTCAGCGGATGCTCCAATTGGGATCTCGCGCGTTTCATTTTATAGCCTTATTTACGAGCGGCGTGCTTAATATTTTTTAGATTTATTACAAAGATATGCGCGTTTAACTATAAAGAGGCCCGGCGAATATAGACCAGCTCTATATAGTAGTTAATCATGCATTTGAATTTCGACGATAAAGAAACCTATACTTATACCATATCCAACCCTAAAAAAGAAAAAAAGATTATTCTTCTCTTTTACGCACTTTTTACTGATCTACGAGATTAGCATATTATATCGCATCGTTACAATGATTGTTCTTTTTTACATTCTTACATTGTTCGTTATAATATTCATACAAATCAAACAAAAAGCGTATATAAATACGAAACAAAGTCAATCTCTCAATAGCCAATAAAAAGAAAGGAAAGAGTATATACACGCGTGCGCACGCTAATCGAGAACAAAACTCCATTTTCACGCGTACCCCATTCAACCTATAATACCCTATCGGCAAGTCCTTGTTCCGAACTTAGATTTTCTTCCCCGCGAATTGTTTCTCGCGCCCAGCTATACTAGCGAACAAGGTCAGCCGCATGGTCTCTTTGAATACATATCCCCTCTCTTTACGTCTTCGCACTTTGAATGGGTTCTACTCGTTAACTGTTCGATTCGAGGGAAGGGAGCAGTTTAGCTGCCGGTCTTTTTGTGATACACCGTGCACCCGTCTGAAACTTGGGCAATTTTAATTAATCGAAGGTTCCCCTCCCCTCTCTTCTTCCCCTGTTACCGCGCTCTCTATCTCGAACTTCAGAGCATTCAGCTCGTTTGCGAATCGTCCCGCGCCGTTGTCGCTTTTGGCGCAGAACTTAACGATTTCCGGTGAGGACTGCGTTATATCGAGCGCGACCGAGAGAAACTTCTTATTTCGGTGTAAATAAACGCAGAGTGGTGCGGCGGAGGGAAAGAGAGAGGCATGTCCGCGCTTTGAGAGAATAGATATATATATATATGTACGTGTGTGTGTGTGTATTGGTTAGCAAAGTGCGTTTATTGGCGAAATTTGAACTTTGCTTGCTGCTGCTGCTGCCGCTACTACCGCGCGATCCGCCTCTCTCGCTTGCTCTCTAGCTTTTGATATAAGTTTTCGAGCAACTTCCGCGTAAATTCAGCGCAGAGAGAAGCCTCCAATTAGATTTTAACAAGTTTCTGCCTTTGCCGTCATCGGTAATTTAAATAATGCCGGACATTTATTCGTCCCCATCTCCTCTCTCTCGTTAATTGGTCTAATGAATAAAGGCGAGCACGATGCTGTTTGCTGTCGCGCGCCGACTGACTCTATATATATGCAGCTATAGTGAAAGAGGAAGAGAGCGCGCGATTCTCTGCATATAATAATTCATGGATCGCTATTAATTTGCACGGCGGGATTTTCCGCGCACTTTGTGAAATGATGTTGTATACGATGAACCCAGAGATCATCGTATATTCTAGGTAAATAATAATACCAAGCTATATGCAGCAAATATCCGTATTATTATTATTATTTGCTCGTTAGCATCTATGTTTTAAGGATCGATTAATTATTAATTAGCCGAAATCCGAAATTGCCCGGTTATACTATATATATATATATATATATATATATATATATATATGACTTACATGAAATTTACCAGAGACGCTCTCGCGTTAATCGGTTTATTACAAAATTAAATTTGCGATTCAATCAATTACACTCTTATTCTTGCACGCCGCGGATAAATCGATACTCGCCGGGGCCGTACGGTGGCGGCATGGTAGTAGCAATATTGTTTGCGCCCCATGCAGGACTGTAATCAATAAATTAACAACGTACAGCAAGCAGTCCGATCGCCATGATAATCATATATATATACATGTTCAGTTAAATTACAGAACAAACATTGTTTATTAAATCGAACGGTAATTGCGGCTCGAGAGCAGTGCATTTTGGAGAAGGAAAAAAAAATATTAATCTCATTATAAGCGTCGCGACCAAAAATACACCACACCGGCGTGCCGCAGCGATATACATCCGCCGCAACGGCCGCGTTTACGCATAATTCACCTGCACGAGATTTTGCAGAAAAATTTTGCATAATTCGAGCGAGAGCGCGAGTGTCGGAGCACGTAGTATATATAAACTGATTGCGCGGGACCACAAAGCAAAGTAAATCAAGATACGGACGAATGGAGAGAGAGAAGCGGACTCGAGAAGGAAATGAAAAAGTGGACGTAGGGAAAATCGAAGGGGTGTCGAGAGGGAGGGAAAACGGGACCGTCGCGACGGGAGAGCGCGCGAGAAATGGATTAAAATATCGAGCGAAAGAGTCTTTCTCTTTCTCGCTAGTATTACTTTAATTAGTACAAATCGTCAAGCTCATCATCAGAGAATATTCGCCGCGCTGATCCTTTGCAACGCTTGGATACCGGACGCTAAATCTATATACAATCCTTTATCGCGTATACAGACTTGCGCGTTGTGCTGTTATAGGCCGTGCGATGTTTACACACTCGAGGTGGCCGAAAAACAAACTAATTTACCATGGGATTACCGCCCGATAAAATTACCACGCAGATGTATGTGTATATATATATATACACACACACACACACACATACGTTTGTTCGGGCCGTCGAGCCGCACAGCACGCGTGCTCAGAATGCATTTAATTTTAGATATCGCAAGCGCCGCCGCGTCGTATTTTTAAATTACACCGCATAATACGTACAGTACGCGTAAGCGCGTTTACCACTTCTGCTATACGGGAGCAAACAATGCGTCACGCTGCATTGTAATAAGCTATATCGGCGTCCTATACGTATAAATACGTATGTATGTATATGTATATACATTGGAATGGTCAAAAGAGCAATCGAGAGAGAAGAGACAGACGAACTCTATATACGCACGCATGGTTGCATCGTATAAATTTTGCTAATAGACGCAATACGCACGGGACACGCGACTATACTTCGCTCCATAACGACGACCAAATTGACCGCGATAAAGTAGCGGCTCTGTCGCGCGCGCGCGCGTGCGCGGTTTCGCATCGGTAAATAAATTATGCCCATTCCGTATATATACGCGTGCGTATACACATTTATATTTTTAGTCGCGACGAGAGCTCGTAATTTACAAGGCGTACGCATCCTGTCTGTACTTTTTTTTTTCTTTGCTCACTCGCTCTCTTCGCGTGAAACAGGCCAATGAAACTGGGTCTGCTTCTTGTTCGACGATTGCCGAATTATTCAGCAAAAACTATTATTGCGCGTATGGGCTTGTGTGAGCGACAGAGTGAGAGAGAGAAAAAGAGAGAGAGAGGCTCATCTAAATGCCGCAGCGGCGCTTGAAAAGTCGAGTGGCCGGCTCTGACGTGTCTTTTTACGAGAACACACGATGAACAAGTCGTCGGCGCGTTCTCACTCTCTCTTTCTCTCTCTCTCTCTCTCTCTCTCTCTCTCTCTCGCGCGGGCAGCTCGCGCTGAATTGAATTATACTCGCGCCGAACTGTAAAGCAAAGGTCTAACTTAATAAAACTAATCTTTGACTTGTGGTTTGTTGTTGTGCCGCGCAATACGCTGTATGGTATAGAGCGTAAAAAGTACTTCTCACTGATTGAGTCATTTTTTTTTGCATTTTTGGGGATCGTGAAGTGAAATAATGCATATACATCTAATAATTTTTTTAATACTTTTATATCTAAAAATGATTAATGTCAACAAAATTTAACCTAACATAAACTGAAACTAGAATTAGTATAGCACTCTTGTATTAATTGAATAATCAACTAATAAATAAAAAAAACTTTTAGTTACCGATAAAACTGTTCTACCAATATTCGCTACCAATCTACTACATTTACGTCTAACCATACTCAACCATTTCTACTGAAACATATATATTACTAATGATTACCAAAGTGCCATCTTCAATTGAAAACTTAACGACTACGAAAATTGACCAAAGCAAAGAGTATATTATTTCATATATATATAAATTTTTTTCGTTAATTCAACAACAATCATACTTTCTAATCTGCCGTCCCTCATCCAATAATCCGGTTACTCTTTCACCTATTCACACGTGAAAACCCAAGTACACATATATATAAGTCGACCACGAGACTCAGTCCTAATCTCATAACAGGCTATTGACACGAGCGAGAAACAGAGGGGCAAAAATCTCTTACTTCGTCTCATTCGTAAGTCATCCCGCGCTTCCGCAGCGGCGTCACAGCTCGACGTAGAAAAAACAAGACGCGTAGCCTCGTCGCCGTCGTGGTCGTCGTCGTCGTCCTCGCAACTGATACCGCTACATACACTCTCTCCCTCTTTGGCGTCCCATTCGCCAAGACATAATAGAGCTCGTCTAACCCTCGCGCAACTCACTCTCACATCGTCCCTTTTCAATGAACGCGCGCGCGCGCTCGCTCGCACACCACACGCGCACTTTTACGATTAAACGCGCGCAAAGTATGTATAAAAATTTTTTAAAAACGTTTTATCAGCTATACAAACATAACAGCCACGTGATCTGGCGTTTATACTACACGTATAGCAGCAGGAGCAACTGCGTTTACACACACGCGACAGCGGTATAATATGCGCGGGCGTCACGTGCGTTGTGTTAAGAGAAAGAGCGCAACGCGCGCGCGCTACACGACACACGACCGGAGCGAGAGCAGCCGCGCGACTGAAGGCTGTGCTCCGTTGCGGCGCGCAGCATGCTCTCTTCTCTCTTCCCTTTCTCTCTGCGTATATATTCTCGCGCCGCGTGCGCACGCTGAGAGAGCCGCGTGGGGAGCGAGAATTCGCGCAGCATCCCTATGTATGTGTGCGTGTGTGTGTCGCGCATCACACCGCGATCTAGCTTTATTTTTCTCTTATATTCACACGCGCGAGCCCTTCGATCCCTTTTCTCTTAGTTTACAATCGCCCCTTCTTCCTTCTCTAACACTTCTCAGAGTTGTTCGTATAAACACACGTTTACGTGTGTCTTAGGTTTCGGAAGCCCACCCGAGCGAGAAAAAGAGAAAACCCTTGTTTTTTTCGCGCCCTTAATACTCGATAGTAGTTTTTCTATACGTACGTGTCGTTATCGAGTCTCCTATAATATGCATTTTACTTACGCCCGCTTCTGTAATGATTTGCGATTCTTGGGCGCTCGAAGCCCTAGCTAATGGTTTTTTATAATTGTATCTTTACACATTATATGCTTTTCGGTACTCGAGAGTCGATTAGCGTTCGATGAATAATTCTTTTTTGGCTCACTTTTGTAATTTCAGTAGTCGAGTAAATAATTACACTTGAAGACAATTTGCTATTTATTGTATCTGTATTATGTTAGTGTGTTACATGGTATCATTTACTGTAAATTGACAAAAAAAAAATTGTACTCCAATGTGACATCTTAAAATTCATCAACCACTCCACATAATATATTAATGTATCATAATATTATAATATATCGCAGATTGAATGCAGAAATATGATTTTTACTGTAAATTATTAAGGAGATGGAATTTCAATTAGTACAGATGGTGATGTTAACTGATTGCCTTCTTCCATTGGTTGTTTGAAAACAGAATACATGATTGAATCACAGCTGAAAATCAACCACTCTCGATAGACATACAGTATTTTAACTTCACGGTTCATATAATTGAATTCATGGGAAATCGTATTATTTATTTGTAAAGTATACTGAACTCTATAGCTTCTCTTGAAACCGTTATGAAGCCACCATAAGCTGTTTGTCTTACCGTCAATTTGTAAATTATCCAAATAATTCCTTTGACGGTGATAATATTCAGTAAAATGTAATCTCATATTAGTATTATTATCAATATTTACTTGATAAATATCCAAGTCGTTATCATCAGAAATAACACTATAAAAAAGGTATTCTCCCTTTGGATGAACAATTAGATTGTGAGGGCATGCATCAAAGTAAAAATTAGAGTTATAAGGGAAAGAAAGTAACATTTGATGAGAAGCATTATGTCGATTTGTATCATAAACCATAATTGAATGTTCATTTGAGGATGAAACTGAGTGTTTAATGTAAAATAGAGTTTTTGTAAACCTATCGAATGCTATATTATTTATGTAATATTGCCCCGTAATATTACAGATAACTATTTGATTATTTGGTCCTTTTAAATTAACTTTATAAATACATGTATCATCACTGGCATGAAAGTAATCACTATTGGCGTTATAGGTCATTTCAAAAGAATCCTTATATACTAATGATTTCGTATTCAGCACGATAGGAAAAATACCATTTGTTAATCTTGTTTGCGGTCCATAAATACTGAATCCTCTAATAACATTCTTCTTTGCGTGAAGAATGAATTCATCGATAGGTTGACAAGACATTAAATCTGATTTTAGTTCCCATCCTGAATAACATGCACAAGTGCGACCACCCTTTTTATGAGATGTTAAGAGACACATTTGTTGGCATCCACCATTACGACGCATGCACGCGCTGGATGTATCTTTCATAATTTCTTTTGAATGAGAAAAGGCTTTAATAATAGTAGCATTAGAAAAAGTGAGTGGATGCACGTAATGTGCTTCACAAGTGTTTTTTTTTATTGTACACGATCGTAAACTACTGTCGTTCTGATTATTATCATACCACAGCCAGAATAGTTGATCGTCAAAGTATACTAAACTATAAATATATGTACTTTCTTCTAAAATATCTATAGAATCACTACCATCATAGTTTGAACTTCTAACTGTAGTTGGATTTGCTTCTACCCAATAGATTCTTTGATTTTTCCGATCTACAGTTATTCCAGTAATATTAAATGGCATAAAAAAATGGTGATAATTTGTACCATCCATATTTATTCTAGAAATCTAAGTATAATGAAAAATTATTTTTTATTTTACAATGCTGTATTTACTTAAACTAAATATTTTTGTTATCAAATAAAGAAATATGGTAAACTTTATTATTAAAGAATGAAAAAGAAATATAAAATTTACGATCTCGATCAAAGTAAATTATTGTCAAAGGAATTGTATATTAAAATTAAGATTACCCCTTTATGGTGCTCCAAAATAAATATATATTTCTCTGCCGGATCCAATATAATGTCGCGTGGATTTATTAAATTTGTTAAAAGAATACTATATTGTTTTGTTTCTACATCAATGACAATTAATGTTCCAGTAGATTCATCGACAGCATATAACTTGTTGTTTATAAAATCTACTGCCAAAGCTTGTGGATTAAATCTTGTTTCATTAAAAATAACGTTTACATTTTTCTGTGAAATATTTAACTTTTCACTTGACGTAGAAAATATTTCCAATCCATTTTTCTCACTCCAAAATATCACGTTGTTTCTGTGTACATCATATGTATTTATAAAATTATTAGCTTTTCCCAGAAGTCTTATTTTTTCAGATTTTGAATCATAGCCCCAAAGGTTATTATTGTCACCAATAATAAGCTCATAAGAAAAGTTTTGTAACTCTTCACTGCTTCTATTTTTAGAATCTAGAAATATAATAATCTATTGGATATTTATTTATTATCAATACAAAAATACTTATACTATTACAATTTATATCAAACAAAATTGCAATTTAGTAATGGTAAATAATCAATTTTGAAGAAGCTAATTCAAAACTTACTTATTTTTAGTTCTGAGTTTTTTGACTTGAATTTTACAAAATTAATAAAAATAATAATTAATAAAATAATTATTATTGTACCCAGTGCTGCATAGAAATATTTCACAAACTTTTTATATGAACGCTTAGGTAGATATAACTTCTTTTTAAATATCTTGCGTTCGATCGTATCAGTTGCAGTAGGAGTTTCTTCACAATATGTATTATCGTCTAACTGAATAACTGAAATTGCAAAAGTTTTAAAATAAAAGGAATAATAAGGTACTATTACGAGTACTCGCAATTAATCGATAAATAATTAAAAAATAATTCGATGAAAAAACGGCAGATGTATTTTAACCAGGAGTTACCGATTCTAATTGAGTTACTGATACTCGTGAAAAAAATTGTTTATGTACACGGAGAGAAATAATTGAATAAAAATTAATAGATTTTATTGTAAACGGGGGACAAACTTGCATTGTTAAAAAATTTTCTAATGAAAATGCTATAAATATGGTAAAAACTAGTAGACATACAGAAATTTTGCTAGTTAAAGTTAAAATATAGTTAATTTTTTGACAATATGAGTTTGTCCCCCGGTTACAATAAAATATAGTAATTTTTATTTAAGTATTTGTCTCCGTGTAGAAGTATTGGAATATGTAAAATCTGTTCTACACCGATGAAAATAAAAAAATCACAAAAAAATAAGATTAAAATTTAATTATGTTACATATTAAAATTTTTTATCTATAGGTATTCAGTTTTTAACAATTCATATTACTTACCTTCATCCATTGTTGTGAATTGATGAAATATACTAGAATATGGCAAATATCTTACACGTAGCGTAGACACTGAAAGACTGAACTACAAAAATCGTTGCAGAGGACTTTGTATTACAATATCATTTTGATAATTTATGTCAGATAAAATGCATCCGGTATATGTCCATGTTATTATAACTATAGTAAAGCAACAGATACGTGTAACGTTTGGTTTAATTTTTTTATGAGAAATAAAATGCATTATAAAATATGTACATATTTCAAATTTTCGGCACGTGTAGCGCAACTTTTACAATTCGACATTCCGTCCCCCTCCACGTTTTTGGAAGGAGGAAAACGGCGATCTTCGAGTGATTAGTAGAAAAGTAGCCGCTGCGAGACTCTTTCGCTCCGACTATTACGGAGATAATAAAGAATCGACATATACGCGACACAAAGTATATTTAACTATGATCTACTGTTACTCAAAGCAAGTACAATAAAAAGTGGAAAGCAATTTCGAACGTTAAAATGAAATTAGTACACATAGAGTGTAATTTGAAAACCTTGGAACTTTTCAATTAGTGTAAAAAAAAAATGAAAAAGATTTAAATAATTTGAAATAATTTTGTAAACTATATTTTCATATTTCTTACATATTACTGAAGTTTTGCTACGTGAGGCTGAATCATAATCACTACACTAATATATATATACCGAACTACATAGACAGCATGATTAATATTGTTACTATTCCTTTATATTTATTGTTCGTTTTTTATATTGTAGTTTTTTTATATTGTATTGTGTGTGTGAATATATATGAAACTAACTTACATGTCACATAAAAATATTTTTCGAAAATAGATGACAGAAAGCACATTTAAATAATGAACTTAATTTGCACACGCACATATTTGTAACATTATAATTAGAATAGTAATTTATAATTTTGATCGTCATTGAAAATTTTTATGCTCAAAATTAAGAAAAAAAAAATACTTTGAAAAACAAAAAACCACGATTTTAGGTAGAACTAGACAAAAATATTAACGTTATAATTATTTGGATCATTTATTATTTTCTAGTAACAGTCGTTCTGACAAATAGTATAATAAACTTGCATAGGAGATTCTTTACGGTACAACGGCTCAGCAAGTACATCGCAGCGCTTGATCGTGTCACAAAAATTTAAAAAAGATAAAAGAATACTTGAAGTCAAAATATTGTTCTTACCCATTCTCATGTGTGATATACATAGCGTGTATGCCTAAACACGGATCCGACGAAGTTGAGGAGCTTTACTTGTAATACTTGGGAAAAATGAAATTTCTACTCATCTATAATTTCATCCTGGCAAAATTAATCGGCTAATAATATCGTACAGATTATTCAAGGATTAGTTTGTTATGGTAACAAGCTGGCTATAATCTAATGGACGTCGTGTACCCAAAGTATTGATTTTTTTGTAAGTATCGTTGAGGAGACAGGTAATTCAGCTTGCTATAAGTTAAAAAAGAAAGGAGGTTATCAAGTTTGCAACTTCATCAGATGTTTCGTATGATCTGCTTAGTTTGTTTCTTCTTATAGCTGTTATTATTATATGCATATATCTTCTTTCGAAAAGAAATCCAATTCTATAAACTAATATAACCAAACATAACTTTTTGAGTAAATTGATATTTTCAACGTTTTTGACTAATTATAGATATTTAATAAAAATCTAATTATTTCTGATAAATAATTGTATAATTTGTATAAATAATGTTTTTGAAAATCATAATTCATTACATGTTAATAATTTACGAATTCATAATTTAATTTACGACGATAACTTTAAGACTCTTAATTTTGAACAATTATTGTAAGAATAATGTTAAGAGTAAATATTACATAATTATTGTTTCTAATAAATCAATAATAAATTAAAATAAATTTTACGAAGTAGTTTCATAAAATATATTTATATAAATAAGGGGATTTACAGTAACAAATAAAGCAAGGAAGTACATGTTTTATCTGCAGCTATCATATGAGTAACTATATGAAGTAAATGACTGATTCAGGATATCCTTCCGAAGATAAACGTGAAATGTATTTTACGAAAACTACAGCAACAAAGTAACTCCAATATAAAAAGCATACCCCGTTAAATGTTATCTTTAAACAAAAATTGACATAGAAAAAAATTACCATACGACGAATGCTTCATAATTCAAAACGCAACACGTCCAATTTCATTGGGACTTTTATCGCAATTTTTATTACGTCTTTTATCGAGGCGAAATTTCACCCATAAAATTTCCTTCCCCAAACGCTTTTATAGATTTACGTGCGCGGTTAGTTAATCTACACACGCGGGCGCGCGCGCGTGTTTGAAGGGAAGAAAGAATAAGAAGAGAAAGCAGAGTCGATGGAGCATGAAGGAAATAAGGGAGAGGGAAAAAGTTATTGGCGATCGGTATAGGATCTATGATAAATAAAAAGTCGTTTCTCTTGACAAAGAATGATCAATCCCTTCTTTAATATTCACATATTTATATATTTACAGCGAAGTGATTGCTTTTGGTTGCGGTAATGGTGGCGGTGGTGGTGACGGGAATAGGAAAGAGGAGGGAGTAGGTACGGGCACCCTCGGTATAATTGGATCCCGCCTGTGTGCGCCGCGAATAAGAAGACGACGACAGGCATAGTCCGTGTATACATGTATGTGTATATGTATGTACCACGGAACTGCCGTCTTGTTCCTCTCTTGCTCCTCTTCGTCTATCTTCTCCTATCTCTCTTCCTCTCTCGCCCGCGAGAGTAGTAGGCCCGAAATGTCAGCGAGCCGTCGGACTCAGCCGTCGAACTCGTGCATCTGAGATGGCTGCCAGCCGAGGTTCAGCAGGGACCTGCAAGCAATTAGAAGGTATATAGCCTTATGACTCGACGCGACTAGCAGAGCTGAAAATAACCGTATATATATATATATATATAATTCGTCGAAGTTAACTCAGAGAAAAATTTTTCGCCATAGCGCGTCTCTCGCGCGTTTGCTTAACGCATCGACTAATCCCGCCGCCCTAATATCGTTTTCATCAGATGAGTTTGGCTCTGGTGATAATTATTCAAATTAAGGAGCCGCTTAATTGCTGCTTCCGACAGTACTATAAATACCCGGTATGTACATAGATGTACAGATATAAGGCAGAATGCCGCTGTGCACAAACGAGGTGACCCTTCAGCTTCTTATACATCTAATAATTTATTGATAAGCGTGAGAACGAGTGAATCGGTTGACTCGTTCAGCCGAATAAATTCGATATTTTTTTTTTTTTTATTTACAAGTTTAGCCGATACTTTTTTTAATTTACAAACAAAATAATCGAGGTATCGAGTTGGTTCGAATACATGAGACCATCTGCAATAAAAGTTTAATAAAAAAAAGCCCACGAAACGTCAGAGGCATCTGCGTAAGATTGTAAAAAAAATAAAATGACGACGATACGACCGATAGCTCACTAAATTCAAAAGATCTACTTGAATTTCAAACGTATAACGTATACTATAATATAGTCGGCATTCAGCCGTGGCGAGTATGGCGAAAAATATCGCGGTCGAGAGAACTTTGGTGTGCACGCGTGCGGAGCGTAAAAAAAAGAGAGAAGAGGAAATACAAAAGACGATGTAAAACTCACTCTCGGGCAGCTTTCATGAAGCCAGCCGGGCCGCACGTGAAAACGCAGCCGCGCGCCAAGTACTCGGCCATTAAGTCCTTCAGCAGTTCCTCCGACACGCCGCCAGTTCTACCTGCCCAAGTACTCTCCTCCGTGGCCTCTGACAGCACGTGCGTCACCTTCAATCTGCAAACGACGAACGGAGAAAGAGCTTCATGATGATGATGCGGCTCCCGTATTTTATTATACCGCGACTATGGGACTTGAATAGAGAGGGAGGTGCGGTTGGTTCCTTTTCATTTCTCAGGGCTCGGACCGTGCGTTCTCTTTTTTTCTCTCTCGTTGAAGTGGCGTTTTATTATTGAAGTAATAAAGTTTTTGAATATTTCGCGGAAAATCACACGAGAATGCAAAAGTTTCAGTCGGTAAAGAAACTTGTAAGAAAAAAAGAAAAAGGAAAAAGTGGTATATTGAAATGAAATGTTTTTAAGTTTGTAACTATGTAGATACTCGACATTAATAATGTCAGCTGTTTATATTTTCAGTATAGGTTTTAAAAATATAGTGCTATCTAAAAACTATAGAATTTTTATAAATATGCTATTATTTGGAATGTAAATTTTTAATACTATATCCCATAATGTATTGTATATCCCCAAGAAAAAATTTTGCTAAAACAGAAATATTTTCAATAAGTAACCACGCACATGTCAATAATTCCATTAATTTCTTTTTTTTTTTGTACTGTACACGTGTGTATATTTGTTTCGTTATTTTTTCTATACCACTGTTATCGACTAGGTACACGCGCAGTACAAAACAACCGTTTTCATCAGATAAAAAAAGTTATCACGCAGTTTCGAATATTTTGATTTTTATCCATTTTATACCGTATTTACAAACGTAAAAAAGTTTCACCTCACACGAAATCAAAATCATTTTTACCATTACAAAAACCATTGCCCGAACTAATAATCTTTTTCATTAAAATTTCTAAAATTCAACTATGTAATGTTATTAAAAATACAGACAATACCGTAAAAACGTGTTTTAACGCGATATATACGAAATAGAGAAGCGCGGGCGTTTAATAAAATGATCGCTGATATCCAATCCGACTAGATCCTGCAGAAAATCCGCGTCGCGATAAAGGGAAAAACCATTGAGCAGCCCATATAATGCAGACTGCGGCTGTGCGGGGGCGGATTGAGAGAGAGAGAGAGAGAGACAGAGAGAACGAAAAAAAGTGTAAAAAAGAAGAATCCCAGCGAATAAGGCAGTTGGTCCGCAAATCAGCTTAAGGCTCCTCAATCTCGTGAAATTCCTCGCTTCTTCGACTTTTCGTTCGCGCCGAGTAAAAAAAAGGGTCCCTGTCTCTCTCTCTCTCTCTCCCTCTCATCCCCCACGGTTGAAAGGCGAATCCATAATAAATGCCTGCGGCTCTGTGTACTCACGTACGTTCCCCGCAAACCCGGTCGAGCTGCCGGGCGTAGAAAATACCCTCCTCGTTCCTGTTGAAGTTGATCAGGTTGATGCTCGGTCTGCAACAAACGCGGCAGCCCCGTGTTGTAGAGAGCTTATACGGATGACACAAAAACAACGTGAAGAAGAAAAGAGAGGAGGAGGAGGAGGAGAAAGGGAGACAAAAAGGCGAAAGCCGACCGCGTCGATAGACTGGGCGCGCTGTCGCTGATGGATAATCGATGCTCGCGCGACGCGCGCCCGCGGCAAAAAACAAACAGGAAGAACGAGGAAGCGTGGAAAACAAGGAGCTGAAGGACGCTGACGTACTATAGGAGGATAAAAAAAACTCTGAAAAAGACATAGATGTGTGTGTGTGTGTGTGTGTATACACACACACTGTTGGCTTTTCTGCACTCACGGGTTGCGTCTGCCGAGAGATCGCTTGATGATAGACAGCATGGCCGTGAGGCCGCTGCCAGCCGCCAGTAGGTGCATCACCGGGTGATCGTCGTAGCGCTCGGCACAAAAGTCGCCCAACGAATTGCTGAGCGTGATCGTGTCGCCAGGCTGAAGAGTGACGAGTCTCGGACTCATCGCGCCGTCCTCGTAACGCTTGACCATCAAGCACAGGCAGTCGTCAGTACGGATGGAGGCTGGTCGGTCCTCGGGTTCCAGCCAGTTTGGCACTGGTGTGTAAAGCCGCGAAACTTCCGTACCTGTCCCAAACAGAATGTTCAAACTTTTGTTTTTTGTTTCTCATTCTTGCTTTTCTTTTTACAGACAGGGAAAGAGAGAGAGAGAGAGAGAGAGAGAGGAGAGAGAGAGAGAGAGAGAGAGAGAGAGAGAGAGAGAGAGAGTTGAGACACCGAGGTACGACGTTCAGTCGAGGTATATATAAAGAAGTTGTTGTGGGAAGAGAGACGTGTCGGCACCGTGGGATGATGGCTAGATTTCGTATATATACGCGCGGGAACATAGGGTGACATGACTAACCCCAGGGGAGTCGTACGTACGTATGTGTCCGTTGGATCGCGATAAAATTCCGAGAAATTCTGGTTTTATATGCAAAATACCGGAATCGCGATAAGACGTTTCTTATCGGATAAAAATTTTGTCGAAAATTTAAGTGGCTTGAATAAAGTTTGGCGATAGCGATGATTATGGGATATGGTTTTAAAAAAATAGGGATATTGTTTTTAACTTTACATCTTTTTAACAAATTATTTAACGGTACTATTTAACGTTGCAATATAGAAAACCGTACAGATGAATTATTTCTTAACATTACATTGAATTTACATAACATAAAATTTTGTTACCAACTATTCGTGATTACAATATAGGAAATCGTATATATAAATGAATTATATATTAATATTACATGGAATTCTATTAATAATTATTGATTTTGTGTATAATTACCTTTGACTTCGAAATAATAATATTATTCTATAAATACCATTACCCTATATAACAACAACGAAATGATCATTTTCTACAAATGGACACATTGATGTAATATACCACGAGCAGTAAGGCTAATGAGAACGGTAAGGGAGATGGGCAAATAGTTTCAGTATAAACATCTCGGTTTACCACAAACCGGGGATTGGGAAGTAGGCGGTTCTAATGCGGTAAACGCATATTCAATCAAACTCTGACAATCGGAAATATTGATTGGAAAATTTTCAAACAGTGTTCGACTGTTAAAACTTTCTTTAAATTTTAATCGAGTGAATTTTATGTCATACACATTTAATTAATGACATTTTTTTTAAAACATCATTTTACAGAATAGTCTTAAAATAGTGAAATAAAAACATACCTGTGTTTTTATAAAATGCTTAAAATAAGATATTATTTAACATTATTTTGAAACAAAATTCAAAAGCAATTGTTTACATGATAGCGGCTAATAAATATAAACCGTAATATCTTAGCAATTCTGTATGAAGCATTGATTTTAATAATGTAATATATTGAGATAAATAGAAAATCAAAACAAGTACATAATTGAGATACTATTATATCAGAACAAAACAGAAAATAAGAAGCAAGCCGTATACAAAAATTTGTTATCATAGAGTAAGTTATGTTCAAACAGCACAATCTCAAAATAAATGACAAGTGCAATAAAGCAGTAACAGCGTGTATCCTAAGCTTATCCTTAAATATAAATGATAATAAATATTTCAAAAGTTTGGACTTTTGCGAAATAAAATATGAGAAACATTATTCTGAACAGAAAATGAAATTTAAACAGGTTTTAATTTTGCAATGGAAGAATCAGTTTTCTTTCTCTGAAAAATATATGCGATAATTAATGTTGATTTGCAAACTTTTGATAAATATGAATAACTTGGATATCTTTTACCAAAAAAAAAAGTAACTTAATTTAATTGAAGATTTTCGGTTGAACTAGTTACAATGAAAATTGGACGAAGATGCTATACAATGTTGGATCCTGAGGAGCTTAAAAATAACCTTGGCTTATTAAATTTATACACCGTCGCTTGTGCGCATAATACCAGGCACGAAGACAAAAGCTCTTCAAGTTTTTGTTAGATGCAATAAGTTCATGCTTACCCATGACGTTCATTTTAGCCTCTACGTGTCTGCCAGGCGGAACTAGTTGAATGTAATTCTGTGCACGCAAAACTAAAAGATGAACTACTTTGCAGAGAGGAGTGTTCTCAAGCACCTCATATTCATTGTACGTCCTTTTTGACAAGTCTATTTTTTCGTGGGATGTCGAGAACGTGCCGTACTTTTTCCAGATGCCTCGATTCTTCTTTCTGAACGACAGCTCAATCTAAAATGTTAATAAGATTAGTGTAAATATTCAAACTTTAGGCTTTATTTGCACAATCATATTTTCATGCAATTACATTATCAAAAAAATTATTCACTTCAATTCAACGTTCGTATACTACGTTATTCCAAAGCTTGCTATTTTTTTTTTCTTATCGCTTCATAGGCAAGTATAAAGTTTTTCTCTTCCAAAAATAACGCGCAATTCTATTTCTGAAGATTTTCTTTCTTTCGCCACACAATGCAGTCACAATGCATACACAATGCATTTTAATTTTAACCTTAATTTGCGACCTCGTAAGTTTTTTCCTCGCGGCGAATCCCATGTATACACGCTAGTTACTTAGCTCATCGGGATTACTTAAGCAAAATTCCAAGTGACGGGAGTTCCAGCTCAAAGTACTACATTATAACGAGAAGCGAAGGGGCATAAATACCTCGGACGTCTCGCTGTTTCGCTGCCAATTAGGCGGCCAGTCGACATCCGCGGTTAGCTCGACGTTGTGGGTGACGACGTCGCCTGTACCTTCGAAGCAGACGCGGAAGGCGAACTCGGTGTCGTTCAGCTTTCTTATCTGGCACTCGGCGGCCGGGTTGTCCGCCGGCGCGGTGTAATAAAACGAGACGGTATTCGTGGTCTGCCGCCAATCCATTCGCAGGGCGGGCGGTTTAGGGACGGGTTCGGTTGCACTTTCGTTTTTACCGTTATTATCTGCGCACACACAGAAGCCAGATTATTAGTATACATCTTTATACATTTATTTTAATTTTATGGAAAATTTTTTTTCAACTCATTTTCTTTTTACTCACTATCTTTAGGCTTATCTTTATCACTTTCAAGGTAGAGATCTACGTTAATGGAGCGCTCCAATCTCCCCACTATGCACTTTTGGAGTATACTTTGATAATTCACCCACGCATGCACCTGCAAAATATTATTCAAATATGTATTCAAATGTTAATGGGTTATTGATAAATGGTAATTGTATCGGGAAGTAAAGAGCTCTAGCAACTTACATCGTCGAATAACTTGGTAGCATCTTTTCCCACACCTTTCATCAGCTCATCCACGCCGCCAGGGTGAAAACTCATATAACGGGATACATTAAAAACTATACCTGCGGACATAAAATTATATTTATCACTTTTGCAAATATTATGGTATGTATTTACGTATTTACACAATTGATGTATAATTAATTGAAAGCATGTATTTTGACCGATATATTTTTCGCGAAATAAGGACACGCTTATTTAAATTATTCATTAAGTACATGAAAGCACGGAAATTAAGGTTAATTGAGTGTCAAGACCTGACGTTTAAAAGTTTCGCGCCGCTAGCAATTCGCTTCCAATTATCGACGACGCGTCAGCTAAGTAAATATCCGCGAAAAATAACAAAACGAATATTAATTAATAAATAAAAAGTAAAAAGAAAGATAAATACAAGCAAAAAGACAAAATTCAATTCATCAGTATAGCATATCAACTAAAATTGTTCCCTTGTCTCTGTACCTGTATATGTATATACGTATATACCCCGCGAGCGTCGATTGAGTTCTCCACTCACTACGTTAATAAACAGCTACATAGCACGCGGCTTACAACTATCCGCGCGACGTCGCGTATCACGTCGAATCAAAATTCAATTTCTCGCCCACCTAGACAATGGAGAGCTCAACGCGCTACAACATATATATGTATATATATATATATACGCTCGCGTCAACAAAAGGGGTGCGTCGGGCAAAGTTTCGCAACGACGACGACCACGTCGTAACAAAGTACAGATGCACGTTCTATACATATACATATATATATAACCTCGTATTGCGATCCAGGCGTCGTTCTCCTTGTTGTGTCGGGCCAGCTCGGCAGGTGTCACGGTGAGTAGTCGACCGCCTACGCCGGTGAGATCCACCCCCGACGAGCCCAGACGGATCCAGTCCATCAGACTGTGGCCCGGCGCCAGGGCTGTTTTGTTCCTCGGGTTGCCTGTGTATGTGTTGTTTATCCATCCGTGTATATGTGCGTGGTAGAGACAGTGCGCGGAAGGCAGTGAGAGAGAAAGAGAGAGAGAATCATATATATATATAGACACACAGAAAGCGACCGAGAAAAGAGAGAGAGACAAAAAAAAAAGAAGAACAGGCGCGTTATTATGAGGCACTTCGTTATTGTTTGCAGGGATGCACGGTTAATGACGCTCGCGACAAAAGAATGTATCGGGAGGAGAGGAGGACGCGCGAGTATTGTTGATCGCGATGACAATGAGTGGCGGTTGAATGAAGTCGTCGTAAATTAAATGGCCTTTAATTTCGCTCGATGAGGTTCTAAAGGGGGCAGCTCGTCGGATGTATATCGTGGATTTGTTAACGCTATACGCGAATGCATGAAGGGGCTTTTCGATACATATTTATTTAGGTAATAATCGACGTTGTCGCTCTATTCAATTTACGATTAATGATTTTCGCCTGTATATATAGATATATATGTTTTGGGCCTCCTTTTCGATAGCGATTATAATTATATGACTATGTATGCTGTCACTAAAATTAGAAAATTATATAGTTTCACCATTGGATTATAAATTGCTGAATAGCGTAAACATATATTCAATTACGGGGTGTGTATATATATATATATATATATATATATTTAGATCCAGCTATATCAAAGCCCGAATATTATCTGAATAAACATGCTGGGGACGTATCATATAGTTTGCGATGATCTATTACAGTTCAAATTTAGCTCACAGTGTGTGTATATTATTTTAATTAGATATATATAGAGAGAAAAATAGACAGACGGTGACATTGACATTATTAACATTGAGTAAGTGCATAGCGCGCTAGAGTTATAAGAAATTCGACCCTGAATGACTAAAGATAGTGCAGCTCAAACCACAGTTTTTACGGATAAAGCTAGAACCAATAAGAGATATAAATAGAATTACGAATATCCCCCTCAGATCAATAAGTATAGATATATATCTGGAACTTAGGCTGCATGGCATAAAAAGCTGCGTGCATTATATCCTCTGCAATGCCTTTCATTTTTCACAAGAAAAGCTTAAATTTTACTTTAAAAATAAAAAATAAGAAAAAAAAACAGAATATCGTCAAGATCCTCGCTTAACAATCGTCTAATTTTTTCCTCCGTTCGAACTCCAGAAGATAAAAATTTTTTCCCTCCTCATATATATCGAGCTTCGAACTTTCCTTCCTCTTCTCCCAAACTTTAGTAGGTCAAATGGAGCCAAGGAGCAAAGTCGAACAGAGCAGCCCTCTCGCGTTGTCTCGACACCCCCTGAAAGACAAATCAGTCAAAGACTGATCCGTCGTACAACTCATGAAGGCACGAGAATAAACACAGGAGTAGCGGCGGTCGCGCGGTCGCGTGCGCTCCTAATTGGCAATTAAGCGTGCACGCGTACATACACACGTATATATATATATATATATATAAACACTCGGGCTTGGAGTTCGGGCGGGTGGTGGTACCACTGACCTGGCGGTGGCGGTGGTGACGGTGGCGGTGGCGTTGCATCCTGCCGAGCGATAGAGGGAGCATGAATGGTAATGGTGGTGGTAGCTACAGGCGGCGGCGGCGGCGGCGCTCGGCACCGACAGCACCAGCACCAACATCCTCGGCCGCCGCGGCGCGGCATCGCCCGCACGGCCACCGCGAGGAGACTGCGCGAGAGAGGAACCCGAGAGCTCGCAAGCCAGCGAGCGAGCGAGCAAGCAAGCAAGCGAGCAAGCGAGCGAGCGAGATCGATCAATATGACTTCTCTCCCTCTCTCAGTTTCGCGCGCGCGTGCACGTGTATATATACGTACGTACGTATACGCAGCCTCTGCGCGCTATACGGGCTTTCTCTCTCTCTCTTTCTGTGTCTTTGTACATATCTATAGCCGCAAGCGCGCGCGCGTCCGCCCAAGCTCTTGAGGGATAAAGAGAGGGTTGCAATGTATGTATATGTGTGTATGTGTGTGTGTGTGCAAGCGACTTTCTTTCACTTTGACGCACGTGGTGAATGTATGTAGAAGTCGAGGGGGATGAGCAAGCGTATACGCTGCAAGCTGAGGCGCCTCTTTTCAAGAGGTAGATGTATATAGAGCTGAGGGAGACAAGTCTGTGTATATATATGTGTGTGGCCCGGTTTTGCTTCTCGATTAGGCGGATGGCTCTTTTGATTTATCGGACGCCCACGAAGTGTAAGGATTGCCGCCACACGAGAGACGTGCGGAATGAAGTTATATTTTTCTTTACTCTAATTTTTTTTTTGTTTCTTTTTTATTTCATTAGATAAGTATCTCGAGAGGCTGCGAGACGTTTGCGCGCTACTTTCGTGAGTTCGGTTCGGCGATGCGAATATACCTACATATATTCCGCTATATATATTGCGCTACCACTTTTGCTCTCTGCGGAGCTCTCAGCTGAATTGGAGTCAATCAAAGGCGCGAAGTTTGTAAATGCTTCATTTACATAATCGAGCCGTCGGAAACCCTCGAGGTTTGTTGTTGTTGTTGTTCCTTTTTTTTCTTTATCAGCCACGACAGGTCTTGTCAATTTTATAACATCGAGGAAATTGAGGCAACGCATTCGGGCGGTAAAAAAAATTTTTAAATTAATTTGTCGGAAAACATTTTAACTGCGTTACGCACGGCGTGTATCGGTACACTTACGTGGTATAATTCGATTTCAATGTTATACGATGAAATGGAAGTGTCGGTTATAAAGCCATTTTATGTATTATATATATATATATCCAATGAAGCATTTCAGAATTATTATTGTCAGTTAATTTCAATTTTTCGATAAATTATGAATGAATTTAATCCCGATAGAAAAATTATAAAGGAATAATTAAATTAATATTCAGTGTATTGAGATAAATGTTAAATATACATATAAAATATAAAAGTGTTAAAAAAATAAAATAAGGATTTTGAGTGCGCTTCAGTATATCGTATAATCTCAGATGGCATATTAAGTATGCACAGCTTGCTACTCGATCGCAGGTATCACGATAGGTTTAGCGTTTATACCGCTTCCAGGCAAGCTAATCCATTCATTTGGCTTGCATATGAGTTGCGACAGCTGTTTAATGCTATCGCACGTATCTTTAGATCCTGAAGCTTAATGAAGAAGAGAAAATTTATACGAGAGCTTGAACGACAAATTGATTTACATTCATTCTAAAAAAATAATATTTAATTTAAGACAGTTATACTTAATAATAGACTTATCGGTTTGACTGTAAAAATTTTAAATATTTTAATATCTCTAACAATTGAAATAGCTCCCCCGTATTTTCATATAATTTACGTTTGTGCGCAATTTCAAAAGAATTCTTCCCTCTTTCTCTCGTTTTTTTGTTAAAACGCAAATTTGCTACGTCAACAAGTTCAAATATTCGCAACAATAAAAACTTGTCGAGCGTGAATCCCGTGTGATTGAATTTTTTTCCACGTCAAATATTCAGACGAGGCGGTCGTCAGCGTTCTCTCTCTATCTCTCTCTCTTGCCGTGCAAAGATATACAGATACATTCAACGCATTAAAAGAAATATACCCGCGCGCGCGCACTGCCTACTGTTTGAAACAAGAGAGCGAAAAGAATGTCGTCGAGTTTATGCCATCTTGTGCGGAAAACACGCGGCATTATTTGTGTTTTGTCGTCGAGATATTCGTATAAAATTCAAAAGCGCGCCCGCGGGATACACAGAGCGAAAGAGAACACCGCCAATGCTCGCGCGCGCGCGCGCGTTCACTATGCTTCCAACTCGCAGGAAGACAGCGCGGGCCAAAGAAAAAGAGAACATCTCTTCTCGTTCCTCCTCCTCTTCCTCTCACTCGCGCTCCAATAGGTATTTCTTTATGAAGTTGCTTTCATCCGAGAGTTCAAGAGACTCTCTCTCTCTCTATAACTCCCTCTCTTTCTATCGCAAAAACGCTTTTCTCTCTTGAAACTACCGACGCTAATGAAGAGGAATCCTCTTTCATTATACATCCCGTTGGCCCAGGGTGCGGTGCTCACACACCGGGGCTCTTTTTGCATAGAAATCGACGGGACGAGTAACGTGTATATCTTTGAGACGAGCTTCGATCTCCGATATAGCGAAATGGCAATTCTGAAGAGATGGAGGGTGAGACGCGAGTTACGGCGCTATGTTCTTACTATACACATATATATATATACTCTGCGCGGCATGAAAAGTGCGACGGCTTGTAATACGGAAATGCCTTTTGAGGATCGGTCGGAGCTACGCTGCGAATGGCTGGCAAAGGAAATTTAATGGGAAGCGCCGGGGTGAAGAGCCATTGCCGGTGCGCGCTAGTTGAGGGAGAGAAAGAGAGAGAGAGAGAGAGGAGAGAGTCGAGTTTTTAAGAGAGGACGTTTCGGGGCGAAACGCGCAGCCAGTAGTCTGCACGTGACCGCGCTTGTGCGCGCTCACGTTTACTCTCTGTGCGAATTAAAAGACACTTTTCTCGAGCATCGAGGCCTTTTTACGGGCTTTGATTGAGGAACTCTGTCCTTTTATTTTCTCCTTAAAGGGTAGCTTGATGAAAGCTTTAGATCTGTCTCGCACGATGTTAAGGGGAACGTTGTATAGTATAGTTTTACGGGATTTTGAGGAAATAAAAGTTAAATAGTTACTGCCGCGCACAATTAAAGTACTGTGAGCTTTATTAGAGATCAAATCTGGCTTAATTACGAAGAGTTACTAATAGCTCGTTGTTACTTTATATTGCGAGTAAAACGCAATTCTCTGGGATGTGAGGGAATTTTCGAACAATATAGAAATTAACTTTACGACATGTTTTTACGATCAAAACATAGTGTAAAATTAAAGGATAGATTGTACTTACATTGTAAAAAGAATGTTTCAACTGTGAATGATGATATATATGAGAAGTAAAACAATACTTTATTGTGTAGATTCATCGGTAACTGCGGGGGGAGCAACATGCACGAAAGCTATTTCTATCAAAGCAGCTGTTGAGGAGAATGTCCGGCCTATATCAAGATGCTCGGAGCGCCAGACTTTTTCGAATGCGGTATTATCGATCGACCCGGCATCTGAGTAATAGGCAAATATTTTACATACCTGTCCCGCGCCCGAGCACGCAGTGTATATATACGTACGTGTTCGCGTCCATTAAGGGCGTTAAAATGAAAGTAGGATCGATCACTTTGACCTCATCTTCAAATGCGCTTACAAAATAAGTCATAAAGACTTCTTAAGCGAAGTTTATCAGACCGCGAGGAATAACTTTCAGAAGTTCGTCGACGAAAATTCGTTGAAATTTACCTCTGACTTGTACGTGCATTTTACTATAGTCGTGCCTTTTGAAAAGACGGAAGAAGATTGAGAAAAGATTTCGGTTATAATTTGATGGGAATGAAAGTAAATCCTTGAAGATTGGAGAGTCGCAATAAAAAATGAGATTTTCCTCCTACAGAGAAATTCCCATTAAGATGAAATGCAATTGTTTCTGCGTAGAATGTTTGAACAATCGCAAACCGTCATTTGAAAGCTTTATAACCGTCAATTCGCTGATGGCAATTTTATTCTTTTGATAAGAATAAATAAAAGCTTTCTATTTTTGGAGGAAAAATTAAATTCGCGCGAACTATTTCTGTTCCTTCAGATAAGTTTGAATATTGTTCCAAGTTAATCGCGCCGACATGCTATATAACAAGGTGAAACTTGCTGAAAGCATACTCAAGCAATTATAAATACTCTTGAGAAGTTAAATATACATCCAATGAATGCAAATTTTAACGTAAATTGGATTTACGCAGCATAGATCGATTCTTTTGAAACATAAATTTCTGCAAGACATTTTAAAGCAAATTGCAGCAACATTTTTCTTCCTTTCAAAGAAGTAGCAATAATAATATAAAGATGATTTCAAAAGGAAAACCCCATTTAATATAAAACTAATTAATTAAATATAAGAATATTATAGAAATGAAAATATAATTAAGTTCTTTCAAGTTTCATAAAAAATTTTAATTAAACTTCTGTCGCGATGAAAGGAAAAAAAATTAAGAAAAAAAGGGGTAAGAGAAAAGAACAAAAGTTTTTTTTTTATATAAATCTAGAAATACGAAATTGCTGCTCCAGTGCCGTTATAACGTGAATATAAAAATTTTTTAAAGTTTCATAATGTTTAAATTTAATGTTAGAACTTACTATTTAACTTTACGATTTAATAACTTTTTCATTAATAACAAGACCAAATAAATCAATCTTCTCCAACATACATTTATCTGACCTTTTCCAATTTTCATTCCCGTAATGAAAAAAAGGTTAGTTTAAGTCGCGGTAGGTGATCCGAAAAGTCGGGCATTTAATTACACCGAGGGAACATGGTCGGGAAACCGTTAATCTGGCGGAATAAAAGCACAGGCTCGTAAAGCGCGTCCCGCGAAATCGGGAATCCCCCGCTCACAGCAATAAAAAAAAAGGGGAAAAAAAACATCCGAAAACCCAGCGCCACATAGGCTTAAGATAAGCATCGCGCGGTATACAATGACTCACCGGTTGCGGAACCAGAGGCGGACGTCGTCGCAGCGGGCGAGGATCCGGCTACGTTGACGGGCGGCTGGTTGAGCGCGGCATCGCGCAACTGCTTCACGCGCACGATGCCGCTGGGCAGTAGAGCTGTATTCTTCGCCAGAAGCGAGAGCGTCGGCGACGATGTACTCGGTGGTCTCATGTCGATCTTCTTTATCTTCTCGTCTAGTTCCAACGCCGACTCTGGTTTGCGCATTGACGACGACGACGACTCGGCGCCGTCCTGACGAGCGGCCTGGCGGCCTTCCATGGTCCCTGAACAGAAATGAAAAGAGAGAAAACGTGAGCGTCCATACCGAAATTACTCGGCGAGATAGTGGCCGAGCCAGTTTTGTATATACAATGTCAATGTGTGTGTATACATGTTGGTAGGAAAAAAAAACTCGCGTCCGATAGAGCGTGTTATAAATCTGTGCGGCGTGTGTACATATATAGATACGGGTGTATAGAACGAGGCGCGCGGAGGCGAGAGCGACAAAACTTTTACGGCCCTCTCCTCTCGTCTTTGCCATCGACGTCGATTTATGCGTCGCTGACGTGCAAGCTCAACGAAATTCGGGCCGCGGCCCAAGGGTTGTTTGTTTCCTTTTGTTTTGTTTCGGCCGAGACGGGGGAAAGCCTTTGGCCAAGCGCGCGCCCGCGCGTTTATATATACGAGCTGAATTGCGGTTGTAAATCTATAAATCGATAAAAAGCACGGCTATTCGCTGGTGCCACGCGCTCTTTCGCTGAGGAACTTGATTTCATCTAAAGAATATTGACAGGGTAACAATTTGAAGATAACTTCATCATTTTCTCTTGCAATGTATTTCCTATTATTTCTGCATCGTGTGTATATATACAGGATTTATTTCCTATATTTATTTCATGAGAATGTGCCTGTAAAAACAATCCTTTTTCAACAATACAATTTTGAATGAAATTTTCAACAGAATTGTTGTTTATGTTTCAAAGAGTGGCTGAAACTTAATGTAAAGATTTAAATATTTATTAAAAAGAAAGGCTTAACAAAATTAAAATTACGAAGGGCTTAATAATGCAGATACCGCATAATTTAATAAGGTTTTTTTATTCTTAAATTAATAGCGTGATAAATTTAAATTATCATTATGTTTTAAATTATAATTTCGAAGCATATAACAATATCAATATTCTGCTAACATTACTCCAAATTGTTTTCATTTGTAAATTCATTATCGTTTATTACAGGAAATCTATTAAATTTCGTATTCTCAGAAATAGAATTGCAGTTATATAAGCGCTCCATTGAAGCGAGTGATTAATCGCGATACACTGTACAGAATTACATTTTCCATTACAAAAGATAGAAAAAGTACGTTTTATTACATCCTCTAATACATGGATCCGATTGGTAAACGAATAAGTGTCCGGATAGAAAATTAACGATATTTTGTAGTTAATGTGTTAATCAAATTGAAGCGTTTTAATAAAAATCAAGATATTACAATAACATAATATCGGTACTTAAAAGTATTAATAGAAATTAAAATAAAAATGTTATCAAATGTAAATACCAAAATTAATTTTAAATTAGTATAAAATTATTAAATAAATCGATAATATTGTTTTTAATATTTTGGCAGAAGTTGAAATTCTTTGTTTTGCAGTAAATAGCTAGCTTAAACGAAAATGACAAGAAAATCTACTCCAGTTATCTACTCTAAAATGTATAACACTTTTTTCAACCTATTTTTTACATTTGTTAACAAAACATGAGAACCATTTTATTAACACAATAAATCCCATGTTAATTCAATATTTTAATGCTAGTTAAATTAATGAACCAAGAAAGCCATTGAATATCTAGTAACAGGCGGTTTATTATAATGAAGAGAGAGAGATAGAATCAAATGACGAAATAACGATTTTGATTTATATATGTTGTAGAGTAAAGCCGTAAGTGGTATAAACACAACTAAATATTGTGTATATTCCAATAAACTATCTCTTGAAAATTCAATTTATTCGATATACGGTTAAATGACTATAAAATTTTAATTTAATAATTTTAAAGTTCAAGCTACTCCTTAAAATGAGAGAAGTTGTGAACAAAGTGTTTTACTTATATCTGGTAACTAACCACTTCTAAAGCCCAGTTTCTGTTTTCTAGCCTATTTTTAGTGAACTACCTTTTACCAGGATAAATTTAGGCAAAAATCGGTAATTTATGGTTCATACTTCTACCAAAATGTGCAAATTTTTAACTCACATCACATTTTCAAAATTACTATCCGTTCTTACAGAAATACCATCTATTTAATTATCTAAAGTCATGAATTGTTCATTACAATTTTAAAACAACCTGTATAATTGAAAGATCTTGAATCTGTAATATAAGAAACTTCTTGCATCTACTTTAATGTACGGTACTACAGAGGGATGTCGGAGCCACTTACAGATTCTTACGCTGAATTTTCCAATATTTTAATTTTTTCCAAGTTTCGTTAAACTGGAAAAGTGAATAACTAAAAAAATTGGAAACAATGCAAAATTTTAAAAACTTTAATGAGAGTAACTATATACACGAAAAAAAAGATTCGTTACATATATCTCATGCATTCGCATTAGTAAACCAATAAAATTGTTGACTACTTTAACTATTTTTGTTAGTTTTTTTATATGTTTGAGCAAGCAAGTTAAGAAAAAATTGTCACAAAGATATCTAAATAAAGTACATCTTTTATGAAAAAGAGTTCAAGACGCTATGTGAAGTTCATACGGACAATTTGATCCGGACAAGTTTTTCATTTTCAAATCCGACTAAAATGCATAAGTAATTTACATAAAAATTATATATTAAAACACTATTTATCTTCTATGAGAACAAATTTTAACACATTAAAGATTAACTTAGCCTTGCTAAATAATACATAAAATACTAAAAGTGCACTTATTGTGTATAGCTGATACGGAAACTTTTTAAATTAATTCTCATATGTAAACAAATGAGAAAATTTTGGAATAATTTATAAGTAATATTCTTAAAATTTGTTAATTATTTATTAATTTATATGTCTAATTAAGCTTTTCCGTAAAGTGGTGTAGAGAAAATGTCTATTTGATCGAATTCAATGTATGACCAAATTACCTCCACTTACCTTATTAAAAAAAATGTCTGTAACGAAATAAACTATAAAACAATCTTTTATTATATTCCCTTTCTTATCTATCAAACTTCGCCTACAGTAAAAGATCCACCTTTCAATGTATCTGCTGGAAATTTCCCTTACTCACACCAAACTCAATGCAAAAACGTTTCCTGTGTTTACATTCAACAACACAATGAGAAACAAAAACACGTAACATTACGAAACACACCATAACGCATCATTCCTATATATATACATACATCCTGACATCACTTCTCAATTTCCACTTTATCAACCGAGTTCGTCCAAGTACGACCGCGAGAGGCCAGCACTTATCGGCCACGCGTGCACGTGACGCGCGCGGCAAGTGCGAAAAGCACGGCCCGCGCGCGAAGAGGACGAGTAATACGCGTGCGCTTCTCGATTTCAACCGCGTGCATACGTATATATATATACAACACACGGTATAACGAGCAAGAGGAAAGTATACATATAGACATATATAAATACCGTTCTCTCTCTCTCTGTGTACGAGAGAAAGGCTTATATAGAGAGGGAAAGCGCCCATATACAGCAGCTGATACGTGTGTATAGTATATTCCTATAATAAACTTTCCAGTTTCCAGCGAAAGCTCCGTTCTACGGAACCTGTATATATATGCATCTTCGTACCGTTATATATCTCTCACCATATGATGTACCTCATTTTTGTATACGCTATCGAAGCCACCGGGAAAATCCGTATGATATATAATGTGTTTGTGCATGTCTCGCCGTATTATATCCATCGATAGTAAAATCGATGACATTTGAGATAATTAGCCCCGATGCATTATCAAGAGCCCCCGTCGGCACACACACACCGGCCGGTCGTATATAACTGGAGCGCCTGGATATATAATCATACTATATACTCCGTTTCGCAAGCCACTGCGTGTATTGTAACTAATCGTCATCGTCGAACGCGCGCAAACTGTACAGTCTCAACGTCTATGTATATATGTGTGTGTGTGTGTGTGTATAATACACTTATACACGCTTGCGGCGCTGATTAATCCGACCGGCGCGCTCGTGCGAAAGAGTACTAGGAGGCTCTATACATGCCGCCTACCTCTGCCTCTGCGCGCGCGTTGCTTAGTCCATCTCGCGCTCTACTGTCAAAGGCGCGCGCATAGAGAGAAAGAGAGAGAGAGAGAGCGATATCGAGAGAAAGAGAGGAAACGCTCTATAGCGCGCGGCGTTCACATCTCTTTATAATCTCTTAGCGTAGGCGTGCGCGCGCGAACTCAGGACGACGGCGACGTCGACGACGACGTATAAGGGCGGTGGCAGCGGCAGCAGCAGCGTCGGCGACGACGACTACGACAACAACGGCTGCACGACGAGGAAAAGGCCCTGGACACCCGAGGATTCGAGGAGGTTTGCCGCGAGCTTGGTGAGTTGATCATGCTTGACATTGCTGCGATAGCTGACGCGAAAAACAAAATAATTGAACGATGCTCGCAGGGGAGCACGTTAAAAATATTGCTGACACCGCGTGCTCTGAATTTCGTCGCTATATAACGTGAGTGGGTATCTAATATGTATAGGTATATATCGTACACGTATAATATACACGTTTGAATTTCACGTCGGAGTCGCTTCCAAGTCGTAAACACAAAGCGTACACTCGGCGTTTAAAAGCCCCGAGGGCCTGCCAGTAGCAGCAGCAGCAGCAGCAGCAGTACAACAGCATTAGAGATATATATATAGTGTAAACGACTTTGGTAAACGCCTGTGGTGTCTGTATATAACGGTAGATAAATATATATACACGTACGTATACCGCCACATTCGATATATATACACACACATACACACCTATATACGCGCGCGCGTGAATATAAAAGATTGGAGCACGTATATATACACACACTTTCTTCGTCCGTCTTCCGAGCAGCAGAAGGCCGTGGGCGGGCATGACATAAGTCAAGACTCAAGCGCGCGCGCACGCGAGCGGCAGAGAAAGCACATGCACTTGTCGTCAGCGCACATGTATATGTATATTATCCTCGCGCGCAAGCAATCGACTCCGCAAATGTATATACATATATATATACACACAGACACACACACATCCATACAAACACACAAAAGCAAGCGTGAAGACGCGCGCTCACGCGTCTAACCTACAAAAGAATCTCAACAACTGCGTACCTGGCTCTCTTCTTTGTGTGCTTGTACCCGTGGAGAGGTGCTAGTTAGGCCGGAGCTGAAGGAGAAATGTTGTGCGAGGACGATTGTAGAAGGGCTATGTATATATGTATATATATGTATATATATATATATATATATAGAGATGTGTGTGTGTTGTCAGCACGCGCAAGTCAGTGATAATGTGTCACCACGAGTCACGACGTAGGTCCAACGCTCCGGTCCCTCGTCGGCGGTGGCAGAGCGCGGAGATACGGCCTCGTCGGCGAACGACTCGCCTGGAGCATCCTCGTCGCACACACTACGCTGGCTTAAAACGGGCGGGGTGCTCTCGAAGTTGAGGAAGATGTATATATCTATGTATATATCTAAATATATAATAGGCCTCTTCTGGTAAAATGCACGCGTGATTATGGTCCCCTGGATTATATAGAGAAAAAGTGAGAAAAAGAGCAGCCGAGATATAATCCCCGCGCGCGCGCGGCCGCAGTGTTTTCCTCCCTTTAGGCCGCCGCGAGTAGTAGTCGTTGACTGCTGGCCTTAGTTCCGGGCTCCATGGCACAGGCGGCGCGGCGGTCTATTGCCTCATGCCAGCTATCTACTCGGCTATATACTGTGTGTACTGCATGCAGCAGTATAGGCACCAGCACTACCAGCTGTTTCGATAAAATAAAGCGCGAGCGCGCGCATATACACCCGCGCACTTGCACTCGGGATGGCTTTTATTTACGTCTGTCAGGGGTCACTGCACTAATAACAATTATTAATTAAGGATTTCGCGAGCTGTCGCCGGTTGATTTGTAACGTTTCCACCTCGTTATAACGGAGTAATGAAATTTCCGAATGTGGGACGAGGTATTGATTTTACTCGAGAGTAGGAGAAATCATAAAAATGTTGGGTTAAATGATATTTAATATCTTTCTTGCTATTAAAGTATAAGAGTCGTACATGATGGGACTATTTTTTAAATAATAGTATAATATTTTTTTTTTTTATTGCTTCAATAGAAAAAGTTATTATTCGTTATATACGGTATTAGTAGTATAAAAATCATAAGCAAAATAGGTTTTTTGGAACTTTTATGAACTTTATATTGTGCAGCCAAAATAAAACAAATACTGTTAGAATAATTTTATTTTTATTGTTAACAGTAAACACGAAATCACGCGAGATTCAACGTAAAATACACAATTTTGAAAGAGACTACTAAAAAAACTTCTCAATTTTCCGTGATAAAAATACGGTATATTTACATTTTTGTTTTCTCTATATATATTTGTTGAAAAAACAAAAAATGATATAATGTTACATATAACCGTGTCTAGCAAAATTTGTAATTAATGCATTTCATTCTTTGTTCAAACAAATAATTATAAACCATATGCATTTATCAAGTATATCGATATAACAAGCGAAAGAAATAATTATTAAATTATTATTTGTAAGCTATACGCGATGACCTATTAACGCACCATCGTAGAAGTCATTACCGTAATTCGCTTATTTCATCAATATCGTAGGTGAACAGGTAAATTGTGGGCTTTCCGTTACTAAACAGAACGCAATATAAACGCAGCTAATGATAAAATATATACTTTAATGAATTAAATTTTTTATACTTACTCCAGAATTTCGTAGTAAAACAAATTGTTAAGTAATTGTTTTTAAAAAATTTATAAGCTATTGATTTTCTGAAATACATAAAGAAAATTTTTAATAAACTTAACTTGTAGAAGTAGAACTGCTGTAGAAATTGATAAATTATTTGATAGAAGAATAAAAGTTTACACAAAAATTTCCTCTTTTACTTAAAATATTTTTTTACAATTTCTTACTACTTACAAAAAAAGAATTAAAAAATTAAAAAAAATAAATTACAAATACAGGAATCGGACAAAAAATGAAATTTGAAAAATACTTTGATTTCCTTATTAGAACTAAAGTATTAACAAGCAGATTTCAAGAGCATATCAATAGATATTAGTTATTTTTTTCTTTTTTTTACAAAAATTTAGTATCAATTTGTTCAAAAGTTATGTGAGTTTAAAAATGAATATAAAATTACTTGTAGATATTTAAAAAACTTACTATACCCAAACTGTATAATATTTATTACATTTTCAATATTGAACCTTGAACTAGAATAAGCTTTAAAAGAATTAATGATTTTTTTTTCAAAAAGAAGTAGAAAAGACCGGATAGTTGGTATACGAGGCAGATTGGCTAAAAAGGCTAGTCGAGATTGAAATAACAGAGGTCAAGGCTGTTCAAGTCGGAAACGTAAAATGGAATGAGAGATATTTATTTGAATTTTTGGGTGGAAAGCATCATGTATTGTAGACAAATACCAGTTTAAAAATTTCCTTTTATATTGGAGCTACATTTTGTTTATATATGATATTTGCTTAAATGCATAACGGATAATTTAGTTAAAAAATTATCATTATCTATTTTCGCTTAATGCAATTTATAATAATTAATTTTTTCTAATTTTATGATTTATTATCTTTTTATTTCTCGATTGTTAATATTACTAGCCTAATTTTTTTTAATTGAAAATACTAATAGGATATGTTGGCTGACTTTTTGGAGCAAGTCGCCGTTCAATTAATCATTTCACTATTAAAATATTTGATTAACACATTATTTTTGTAGGCAAAAAAGAAAATTCTATATTCAATAAAAAAAAACCAATAGAGTTTTATACAAACAATGTTAATGAAAATTTGATCATTTATAGTAGATAGCTCGTAAAAGTTTTTTGCCGTTCCATTATTGTATTATGTGTTCAATTTAATGATTTTCAGTTCAATTATTTTATTCAATTTAATAATATCGTAAATTCTTGTATTTTATATAATATAATTTAGTCTCTTCGATTAGTTTCCAAAATTTCGTTATCATAATTTGGTATCTAAAATTGATATGGAATATTTTTTATTATAGATATAATTTTTCATTGTTTTAATTTAAATTTTGTTAGTGAATAAGATATCAAAAGAAACTATATTTTACTGACATCATGTAGTTGTTTATGCAGGAAATATTAACATGCATCGCTGGTCGGTTGATAAGTAAGTCAGAAAAATCACTAAAAGATTTTATCAAATTTTTTATGTGTACAGTCTATTCTAAGTTACCGTTTTCATTATCATACATTTCGGATGAAGAAAGAAGCTTATAAAGTTATTGCTCTAAGAAAAAATAATGTTATAAAAAGTATGAAAAAATTATAAGACCTACAAAACCAAATTCACCGTACTTTCGTAAATTAAGTAAGGGCAAATATTATCGGAGAGTAAACTAACTTTATTTTAATAATTTCAGTAATTTTTGTCGAAACAAGTTTCTTTACCCTGTAGTTACTTTAGATAAATATTTTACTTATAGTTTTTTTTTATAAACGCTGCAGCTAAGATTTTAGCTCCAAAAACCGTCATGCTCATACGTACATCATCTTCATGATGTTAAATTTACGTTAATTATTATTCATATAGTCAGACTATTTTCGTCATAATTACAACTGAAGTTGATACAATCAACATCTTGTACATTACTTCGCTTGGGAAAGAGTCAGTAAGATAATTAAAGGACAATGTCCTGCGCTCACTCGCAGCTCGACAAGTTTATTACACTCGCGTACAAGAAATGTGAATCGCCATTCGGCATAACTACAAAGCCGCGGCTATACATCATACGGACGAGAGCCAGTAGCACATATATACATGTATAAAATATGCACGCGAGAGAAGAGACGAAGACGAATATCGCGGAGGCTGTGCGAGCGCCGCGTGTGTATATATACATACTACATATATATGTCTGCATAGCAATTTAGGTAGTATTTTTTAGGCGTGCCACCTCACCAACGGTCATACACACATATATACAAAAACGTACACATACATCACACCCTACAATACTATACAGTACAACTATACTCATTGCCGCGGCGCGCTGCGCGCTCTTCCTCCTCCCTATATATATAATGGTTGTATATATGTATATATATACGCGCGCTCGACTCTCATGCGCGCACTTGTGTTTCTCAGTCGAGGAGCGCACGCGCTGGTCGACGGACGCGCGCACGAGAGTTGGATCAGCAATCAGTTTTTTTTTTCTTTTTTTGTTCCTCGGACTCAGCTGTGTGCTCGCGCGCGCGTGTGTGTGTATATGTGTGCGCGTGCGCGCAGGAAAGGAACAACACCGGTTTGGAGTGAGAGAGAGAGGGATAGAGGGAGCATATATAAGAGTATATATACAGAAGAGGGAACCGCATGCGTCGATTTCGTCAACGTCCACGCGCTCACCGTTCTGTACTTATATACTGAAGGCATCAGGTAGATAATAATAAACATCATGAGGGTTGCCGTGACTAGCACTTTTTTCGCGATAAAAGTAGCGAAGAGGAAGGGGGACAGTGAGAGAGAGATAGGGTTACGCGCGCGTTGCGATAATCGGCGAGGCTTTAATCAGCCAACTTTATATCGTTGTTTAGACGTCTACAAACTGGCGTTGTTAAAAAAAGTGTACATTTGTGCGGTGCGTGCGTAGCTGTGATGCGGTAAAAACTAAATTCGTTGACTTGAAGAGAGACGGGAGATTATAAACCACAATAATTAATGATAATGGCAACTTGGACGAGGAAGGTTAGACGTAGGATCTGTTCTTTTTTTTCTCTTCTATTTGTAATAGATGAAGCTCTATAGGTTGCTGCGTGCACGTTTTTTACCAAGCGCGCGCGCACGCTCGCACTCGCGATTGAGGATAATTTATTGTAGGCCTGCGCGTCGCAACTATTATATATCATTATTCTATTGTCAGGAATTATCCAATATTGTAAAATTAACGTGCGCGGTGATGTGTATCGAGTCCGAGGCGCGTATATAGAAAAAAAAGTAATACTATTTTTCGATTTTCACATATATATGTATAGCCATCTACGCGGTATCACGTATAACAAATCTTCTCCGTGTCTGAAGATTGTTGTGCCGTACGTGATAGCATCTTAATATCGAAGTCTATAATCTATTCATGGAAACTAATTCGAAAAAATAACATCATGGTGACGAGGTGCGTGCGTGCCACGTAGCGAAGGGGAGGTGGTAATGTTTTTATAGGGATCATCTTGATTATAGTTTGCATACGTATATAGATATACATATATACACGCGGGAGCGCAGCGTATCGACTGAAAGAATCGAGTAATTATTCCACGAACCGTTTGAGATAAACATCATCCAGTAAAGTCTCGGACTGCTTTTACATACCCCGCTATATATTACTTTTATCATCGTCACCATCCACATATATAGCCGTGCTGCATATTATCAAAAATTCAACATTCGCGACATCTCCCACTACGTATCGCTCCATCATTAATATACAGGAGCAGCACGCATATATAGCAACGACGCTAAAAAAAAAGTACACGCACTATTTGTAAATCCATATATGCGTCAGGCGCGATTTCTCCTCTATACTAAACATAAAATTATGCATCTGACGCGCAAACTTCCATCCATCTTCCTATAAGTGCAAAAAAATGAACCGATGAGGTCGGATATTAGAAGAACGAGAGAGAAAAAAAAGACATGAAGCAGGGAGGAAAATTACCGGCGAATAAATTTGGTGGTATTTCGCGACTAGATTGTTAATCGCGTTTTTAAGGTCGAGGCGGTGCCAATGCTTTGGTGCCGGTCGCGTGTCACACGCCTCATGCGCGACCGGTGGCCTGTCCGTCAGCATCGTATCCCGGACTTTCGCGCGCGCGTCACGCTCGTGTGCAGTCATTCAATAACGGGTAAACTACGCTCTTAACGACTAGACGCGCCCGAGGTCGCTTATATTGACGGTGAATTTGCTACAGCCGCCGTCGACGACGTCGAGGTTCGCGCGCGCGAGCGAATGCCGGCTTGACGACAATTCGGAGTTTCGCGGTGTTGTTAATTGGAGGTTTTCGGACGCTTATTTCTGTGAAAAAGATTGTTGGATTAATATATAGCTTGGATATGTGGACGACCTTTGTATTGGTTAATGTATTGATGGGTTCTAAGCCGTGTTTGATATATCCACATATTGTTTAATGCTGTGTGACCCGAAAGTTAACAATGGTCAACAACTGGTGCAATATATTGGTTCAATTAACTCTTTAATGCGGGTGACAGATAGACATTTTTGGTCATTGAATATGAAATTTTCATTCACAAGAAGTTTATAGAGTGAGATTAAGTAATCCTACCACTTAACATGTAGGACATTGCTTTATTATCTAATAATCCCTATACACTTATGATCTCTGGACTGATTAAAACTATAAAAGCAAATGAATTTGTTGCTCGAGTGAAAATTATCTTAGTAAATGTAGATATGTTAAAATAATATATTGAATAATTTAATCTTTAGTTGACAGGCTGATATGAACGTTGATTTATCTACGCACATTTATTTATGAAATTTATTTTTATTCATATATATAGAAAAATGTAAAAAAGTCGTCAACATTTGCTTTTAATAAATGAAATTGAAATTTGAATAAAACTTACTTCAAACATTGAAATATAGCTGTAATAAGAAGTAATAAAATAAGGCTCTCCCGAGAAGCGGTCGTGCCTAATTAAAAGTCACTCGGTATAGTTTTGTGGTAAAATTCAGTACAGTTGCTATATTCAGGAAACCAGAGCATTTTGCTTATTTGAATATTGATTTTCAAATTGATTTTTTAATTTTTCCCTTCCGAGCTAAAAATATATTGATTTCACTTTAATATTCTAGAACTGAATAATTTCCAACGCTATGTTTACATTTATTTTATATTTGTTTCGTGTTTACGACTAAAAACTTCGTGTTATAATATTGTATGCTATTATAAATTTAGTAATTGCCCTGAGCAGATAACTTATTCATGATGTCTACGTTTGATAAATGCTAATTATGATGTATGCTTCCTTGTCGTTACCAATGGAAGAATTCAAATGTTTTTTCGGTTATTGCCCTGAAGCTATACTAACAATGCTTATTTATAGTGCTACCTTGAAACGAATGTGTTTTCATTAAATATAAAGTTTTCTCTGGAACTATAATACAAACGATAGATGTCTAATTCAAATAGATTGCACATGTAGGGTTTTTTTACATGTTGTTAAATGTCTTCACTCGACCAAAGTATGTCAAGCTACTTTAACTATGCAAAATGTGTTAAATATTTATCTAAGACAATGCGTCATAAAATATCATGCATTTAAAACGTAAAAAAAAAAAACATTTACGTAAAGTATTGCAATGTTTGAACATAGAATTTTATGAATGTTTTAAAGTTGCACAAAAAAGTTGAACTTTATGCAGCAAAAAAATTATCAGATGCAATTCTGTATATATTGTCCATATATGATGTATACTGCACTACTCTGCTATAAGTTTTAAACTACAAAATCTTTATAAATATAATTTTATTTATCAGAAAAAAGGAAAACAAATAGCAATCAATTTTACCATTCGTAAGCAAATATAATTCCTATGTTGATACACGAGTATCCACTTTACTTTTTATTTCATTTTTTATTACTATATAGAAAAGCTGGATTACGAAGGCATCAACCGCGGATGTGTTGTGCGATGGCTATTAATACCCTTTCTAAAGGTTATTGAAAATCGACTTTGCTTGGAAAAATCGCGTGCATTGAACATTAAGTAAATTAATAAGTTCTCGGCCTATACATTTACAGTATATTGCGTAATTTTTCAAGAAAACTTGACTACTTTACATAACTTATAAGTGATTCATTCACTAATTTAGTCAAATGAAAGTAAACAATACAAGGAAATTAAAATATTTCTTTCATCAACTATAACAAAAGAAATAAGTAATAAATAATTTCTCCGTCCGTTCATAAGTTTTTGAGTACAGTACTTTTATAAAGCAATAATGCCGTATAATTTATTATTCCAATTATATAATAGTAGATTTTTGTACCACATTTCTTTTCGGTTATTCTTTTTTAATTAACAATTTATTCTTTACACTTTTTCAGATAAATGCATTTATCCAGCAGAGGAAGAAGTCAAATAAAGAACGCAAGATGAGGAACATCGTGAGAATCGTCAATTTCTTCCACAGGCTCCTTGAATTCGTGGCCAGAGGCTTATTCCTCCTGGTTGCGTATCTCAGTGGGCCTGCGGAATCACAACCGCCAATCAAAGATCTGACGCTCATGCACAGCGCAACGGCGTTGGCATTAAAAATCAGAAATCGTCAAGTGAGTTGAATTGCTTATTCTTCGTTCAAAAACAAATCATTTTTATTTTAATTCTAGTATTTAGTAAATGAAATTTTTCTTTGAGAATAAGATTTTTTTCATAGTTGTTACTTATCAATTATCATTTTATTATGTAAATTACTGCCATATAT